>QANT01000853.1:0-51480 GCA_003254885.1 Purshia tridentata
AATTTTGTTAAATACAGCTTATATTTATTTGTCATGTCAGTATTTTAATTACATATCTACCGATCTAGTATCAATAAAAAATAAAGACATAAACAAAAATAAAAAATAAAGAAGACATATCTACCTTTTTTTTTAATAAAATTTAATAATTAAATTACAAATAAGTAAGATTTTAACAAAATTCATCTCAAAATTAGAAAAATCTATAGCTCACAATGTCTGAAAAAAAAAAAAGATTTCATCATAGAAAAAAAATGGAAGCAATAATCAGGAAGCAAGCATTAGTGGTTTACGAATATCCCAAAGCATAAATAGAGTGGGAGTTGCTTTCGCTTACATGCGTCCCTACCAAACTTGAGCCCATTCAAGAATTATTAGACATAACTTCATAAGTCACATAATACTATATTTTTTATTGATTTGAGACATAATACTATTGGTATACTGGTTAAATTTATTTATTTATAAATAATGTGACATTGTTTTTATTCATTCAAATTTAAATCCATTTTAAGTAATGCGAGGAACTGTATAGTACATGCTTCACAAATGGCACATTGCATTAAAGGCTGCTTTGCTTACATTTGGAAATTACATTTTTTATTTTGAATTCACATTCATTAAAAAAGAATCACGGGAATGCAAACAACAATGGCAGGCAGTTTGGGAAGACCACATAAGAAGAACCAGTGACATCAACATATTCATACACGTGCAGGCAACACCTTAAAATCTGTGAAAACTGATGTAATTTTTTATATATAATATATTTTGTTTTATTATACGAAAATATCAATTTGGTTTGTTCCGGAAAGTCAGCGCAGTCGGTTGGTGTTGTAAATTTAAGAGAGGTTGGGACAATACGTGGTGGGTAGAGCACAAATATTGGTTCATAAGCCAAAGGAGACATGAAGCCAACCCCATCTGAGTAACAAACCCCTTCTCATGCTTCTTTGGCTTTTGGGACTTTGTTTGCAATACCCTGTTGAATTCAACTGCATCTTTTTGGTTTGAGCTTTCTCTTCTTTTTTGTAATACATGTAAGACAAGCCATTTCTCAAGTGTTTATTGATTTCTACATAATTGGTGTTTCTGATTTTGTTCAGTTTCATTCAGTGAAGAGAGCTTGGGAATTTCTGGTGTGCCCATCCAGGTCAGATAATCTTTTTAATCAGAGCTTATGCTTTCATTTAATCTCTCTTATTCCTTATGCATTCTTAGGTTTTTAAAAAATTAATTAATTTGTTGATTGATGAACTAAGCATGGAATTATTGCCAGTTTACAATTCCAAGTAATTTGCTCAGGACTACCGAAGAAAATTAGTTGATTTGTCACTTTTGGATCATTAATTTGAGAATGAAAGGCTGATATGAAATTATAAATCAACAATTCAAACCAGTTGTTGTATGTGATCTTTTGTGTATCTTCTTTCTGGATCAGATATACGTTCATTTGTACCACAAGTTATTTCAGACGCATTGGCTAGCTCTTTTGAATTCTCATGAAATCTAGTAATCTGCTTTCATGTGTAGAATCAACACTAAACCTGTTGGTGGCTGCATATTTGTATGTCATATGGAAGTATGGAACTGATCTCATAAAAAAAAATCCATTTATGTATCATGGTTTTTTTTTCTCAGTTTAGTTGGTGACTGCATAATTGTATATATAGCAACAATAAAGCTGAAGCTTGGAAAGAAATTAGAAAGGAAAATGAGTTAAAACCTGAAACTTTGAAAGCAATAAGATGGTTTCTGGCATGATTCATCATTTAGGGCATCACTTAAATCTCATTGGAATTGGGCTGCACAGCGCTAAGGTTATACTCATCTGTTTATCAGTTTATCTGATTGAAATTGTTTGCATGCATTCCTTCATAGCGTGTTCCATCAGTTGCATCAGTTTTTTAAATATCAACTGAAGTCTTCATTTACTTAACTGGACAGGCACATTAGTCGAATCCAATCCTGCATCCCATTTTGTCGTATTAATTGACAATGGGTGCTGTAGTGGGAAAGAGTGAAAGCCCCAGAGAGTTTTCAATATCTCAAACAAAGCTGGAGGCCAAAATGGTTGAAGCTATGCAACATAGAGCAGCTAAAGGAAGTGTCATGAAATCGTTCAACAGCGTAATCTTGAAGTTTCCAAAGATTGACGAGAGCTTAAGAAATTGCAAGACTATTTTTGAGCAATTTGGTGTGTGTCCAGTTCTTATTCATTTATACACTACCGGTTACTTTGCCTATCTTTGAACAGTTTTAGTGTCAAGGATCTTGCTTGCATAAGCAAATTTTCTCCACAGAAACAATATTTCAACTCCTACCATTCTGAACTTTAGTGCATGCTCTGTGAATGCAGCAGATTTTTTTTTTTCTTTGTATTTGAATGATGCCCCTGTTTCACAATTGTTTTTTGTTTCCCTTCTCAACTTAATTGGTAAGCTAAGAGATGTGTTCATATTTTCCTCTACAGATGAGGATTCAAATGGTGCAATCGATCAAGATGAAATGAAAAGATGTTTCTCTAAACTGGAAGTCGCTTTTACAGATGAGGAAATTGATGACCTATTTGAGGCATGCGATATCAATGAGGATATGGGAATCAAGTTCAATGAGTTCATTGTTCTTATTTGCCTCGTCCATCTTCTCAAGGATCATAATAAGTCCGGTCACACTGTATCCAAAACACAAAACTTGATATATGTTTTCTTCTTAAGCTACCATTTGTTGCTGTTTAACAGGACAACAAATTCCAGTCTTTTTTTTCTTTTCTTTGTCTTGCTCTCTTTGTATTCCATGACCTTTCTAGAAAATGGATATGGGAATGCCAAATCTGGAGGCCACATTCGAAACATTGGTGGATGCATTTGTGTTCTTGGATAAGAACAAGGATGGCTATGTCAGCAAGAGTGAAATGGTGCATGCCATTAATGAAACTACAACAGGGGAACGCTCCTCTGGGCGAATAGCCTTGAAAAGATTTGGTCTCTCTCTCTCTCTCTCTCTGAGAAACACACTCACAAACACAAAGACACCAATTTCAAGCACACACATTATGACATACTAGATCATGTAGGTTCTTTTGTAAAGCATGCTTATTACTCACTTTTTTGTCTGAGTTTATTACTTTTGTTTTCCCTTTTTCTCTATTGCAGGTGGTTTGACTTATTTTCTGAACATTAAACTTTGCAGACTTGTGAACAGATACTGATTAAGAGAGTAATAGGCATATTAGTATTAACTAGCAAGTATTATTTATTAATGATACTATGCATTGGCACGAATGATTTGATGAGAGAAACTTGTGATTCCATCCGTTTATATTTGCAGTGTTAGAGAAAATCCTTTTGCTTAATCTCTAACTTCTCTTCTATATTGTTGCAGAAGAGATGGACTGGGATAAAAATGGAATGGTGAACTTCAAGGAGTTTCTTTTTGCGTTCACTCGTTGGATTGGTATTGATGATTTCGAGGATGAGGATGAGGACTGAAATGGTAGAAAAGGTTTGATAATTTGAAACTCTCCATGCAGATATGTCTCTGCTTACCTATATCAGCAAGCCAGAGAAGTTCCTGCACAAGGTCTCTTTTGCTCTTCCAAAAATGGTCCAGTTGCTAAAGAGTGTGTAAAATGATATAATCATTCCTTCCTTGGGATCACTATGTAAATAGTTTGAAATGTAGACATATTCCAGTTCTCTTGTTATGAACAATCCTTATTATAATACATGTGGTGTTATGTTTTATAAGATTTTCCTGTAGGAAAATTTTCCATCTGAATCATTAATTAGGGGCTACTCCTGTAAAAGGAGGACATTACTCTTTCCTATATACCTAACCTTATGTGACACATAAAGAATCAGGGTGCATTTGTTTGTTCTCTTGAATTCGGATTGTGATAAGATATGAAGTATTTGACATTGTTCTCTTACTGAATTGCTTTTCCTCTTTCTATTTCTAGGGGTCCAATGTCGCGCAGGCCGTTTCATGGGCATGCACAGAGTCATTAGTTTCCGCAGTCATGCTCTGGGCAACTTTTGAATGATACTCAATATTAAGACCCAAAGAGAAAATATCTGAAAATATCCAGATTCAGTTCAAACTTGCCTGCTTCACCGCCATTGTGATTGATGGATCATTCAACTGCATGCTAGTACTATGGCAACTGAGCCACCATACATCACCAAGAAGCATTACCAGATACAGAGAGAACACATTTAACATATTCGGAACAAATTTTTAAGTTAATGCTGCAAGAAGCAGCAAATAACATAAGAAACAACGTTTTGTTAGAGCACAACAAAGAATGTGCTTTTAATAAATCTGAATACAATCTAAAATAGTACAACATACTCCAACCCAGAAAACATATGCATTAAGGGTAGACCATTTTATGCCTCGCTATTCATATACAACCATACCTTTACTCACAGAAACCTCATGACCGTAACAAAACTTTCATCACACGCTTATAATAGTATTAGGACAGTCTAGGAGAGCTAATGCTCTGACCAAACTGTCTAACGCAACATACAAAAGCAAACCCCCTGAAATCAAACTGTCCTTTTATATGCGATACGCTTAACCTCATCCGAACCGTAGGTACACACACTTCATATAGAAACAAGTCAGAACTGGCACACAATGGTGCCGCCAGTGCCCCGATGGCAGTTGGAGGATTGGCGGACACATCAACACCTGTGGCGTGAGTACTGCTGCTTACTCGCAGAAACTAACAAACAAGCTCCAAGAGCCCTCCAAGAATGAGGATCCATTACCCCCTGGTCTTGGCCCTCTTCATACCAAGACTGTTGTTGAAGGGTGACACAGAACCGGACATAGGAGAACCCTCTTCACGAAGTGTACCATTGAGCATTGCCAACTCTCGCAGTTGCTGTTTCTTGTAGAAGTCCTGAGATTCATCCTAAATAATAAAATTTAAAAAGAAAACAAGAACCCAATTAATAGATGTCATTCCAAGAAATAAGTAAACAGCACTTTGCCGCTTGCCAACAGAACTAACAAAATTTACTGTAGAGGATAAAGGAAAACCTTTATGTGATAAGAAAAGGGGGAACGTACCACAGGCCTGAGCAAATCTTCAAGTACCTCACGTGCTTGCAATAAACGAGCATCAACAATTTCAACTGGTAGTTCTGCCTCTACTAGAATATGAAGAGGTTCATTCAAATGCTCATACCCCGGTTTCCCTCTCATCATTTCTTCCTTTAGAACAAAAATATTAAAGTGAAGTTGCATTAGATACTCAAAATGACTGAAAAGGAATGAAAATTGAATTTTATTCATAAATTGCACAACAGATGTTCATCATAAGTGCCATTCAGAATTATTTTGCATGCGTGTATATGACAAACATACCACAAATATGTATACATGCAATCACTGAAAACTAAAAGTTTCATTATTACCCTAGTCGGATCCTTTATGCTACCACAGCCCCTGATCAGAACACGACACTCAGTTGTTGCTTCCACTCGCTTAAGGGAGTTCCCCCTAGGGCCTAGCAACCGCCCAACAAAGTTATACTGCAACATTGAATTGATATCAGAGAAACAAAAAGATATGCCATGAGAAATTAAACTGGATCTAGTATTTTACCCATACATTAGGGTATTTGTCCACTGGAATATCCACTCTGATTGTGCGCTTAACAATTATACCAGATGAGCTACCTTGAGAACTCAGCCAGTTTTGTGTTGATGAGGACTGTAATAAACCTGACATCTGAACATTATAATCCCAACTATGTTAAAACCTACAATAACAGATAGTAGTGCTTTTTATTTTCTTTTGCACTACACACATGAGATAACATAAACTATTGATCAAGAACCTCCAAGATCCCAAAAAAATAATTTCTTTTGCACCTTTAAGTATGTAAAAAACAAACAAGTAGATAAATAGAGTGAAAATGTACACCTTAGCAGATACAATGGAACTCAGAAAAACTGCCTGATATCTATGAGTGTAGAAGACAACAGATTTCAAACTCAAGTTAATATATACAGACAAAAAAGCAAACTTGTAAGGCAAACTTGATTTCTATACAGGATAACTGAAGGCTATTACTCTGCAGAAAATCAGAACTCCCATTATCTCCTATAGATTGGACAAACCCTTTTCAATACTCAGCATTAGTAGTAGGAATTGCATCTTAAGCCAAATGTAAGATTTGATAATATATCATACACTGGAATATAATGTCTTGATTTAAAAAAGAAAGGAAAACTAAATGGAGAACCATCTTAATTGAAGTAGGAAGCAAAGCTAATTTGTTATTTTTTGCTTGTTGATGTTAGCTTCAGACTACCTGTTACAAAGTAGCAATTTAAATTGCAGACACCTAAACAAATGTTAAAAGTTAGCATGAGATGTAAAAGATCGTGTCAGAATGCTTCTAAAAAACAGTAAAATTAGATGAAAATAAGGTTATGTTAAGTTAATGGTTAGTATCCGTACTTCTGATTGAAACCGTGATGCCCATCCGTTCATATCGGCACCTCCATTTGAAAATATTCCTCCAGAAGCCAGGGGGCTAGCATGTTCAAGCCCACTTTGACCTAAAACTGATGCATTCCCCAACAGTGTAGTTACACGCAATATTTCTGCTCCAAAAATGTCAATTTTCAAGAATAAGATGTACCAGTTAGCATTTGTTATAAGGTTAGCAGTCACCACAAAATGGAGAGACAACACGGATTTTTTCTGAGTCAGTTAAAATCAATGCTTCCCCCAATTAAAAAATCTAACTTCAAAAGAGTAATCTATTATCAAAGTAATGAGAAAGGTCAATAAAGAAAGAAAACCTATTATTTAATAACGATAGTTATGAACACCATCACTCATCTTCACAACCCACTAAATTAATTACAAACCAGAGAAGTGAGTGACTTGTACATGAGAACCAAGTTATTAAAAGGCAAAAACCCTAGAAAAGAATACACACCGAGCATACATCAATAGTCACCTAGGACGATAACACCTAACCACTAACAATGGCAAGTATTACCTTCATAACAAGAATGGTTAGCAACCTGGATTCCTCTATAAGAGAAGGAAAAACAAAAATAAAAATACCCCGGAGAGGGGGGATAGAATCACATCAAAAGCACTCCCAATTGCAGTAAAACTAATGGATCAAGCCGCCTTCAGTTAGGAACTCGGCTTCTGAATTTGCTAATATCAAATCCTTATACCTTAAAAAGGCTCATAACTTTTGGTTGGGGCCACCATAAAGATCCATAAGCCATGTAATAACATTTGCAGTATCATTTTATATGCGATGGTCAGACTACTTAGATTGTTATCCTCTAAGTCATGTAAAAACATCCCTATGCCTGCCCTTTTTGGTCTTAATAGATGAGTCCCATCTCAAGAAATAAAAACAACAGGGTTTACAAAAGAAACCAAGAACTAAGCATAGAACATTAGAACTCCAAGTCCGACTAAAAAAAGCAACCTATATCATACCTCTGAGGCATGTGAAGAATTAAGTACCAAAAGGTATCCAATGAGACAAAGTTCACCTTGATGAAATTCATGTTATTATACATACAATTATTAAAATCCTATTGTTCTTAGCCTCATATGCTGACTGAATGCATTTGATATGTGCAACTCTTCAACATGAGTAATTAAATCTCCATGGACACTCCATGTGCACTGGTAAAAAGCAGTTTGGCAAAAGGTGAACTGAAAGTTTGAAACTGACCTTGGTTTAACAACCTGCAGCAATTCGGGAGCACAGGCATAAATGGAATGAGCTTGTGGCGCTCCGCAAGTAACTCGGCTAGATATCTGAATTCACAGCGAGTGAGAAATTCATCAAAAAAAATAAAACCTATTCATGATGATCGATGAAAATCAAGAATGTTATGAAGAAATCAATCAAGCCCTCCTCTTGTCAATAATTATATCAAACTCTCTTCTTGGCTAGAAGTCAATAATGTCAGGAAGCATAGTACAGATAGATCAGAAACATTCCGTTCAATTGGGTATTAGTGAGTGACTTAGAGGGTTGACTCAGTTCGGTCATACAACCAGTTCAATTGCTTTGTTTTTCTTGGTATGAAAATCGAAAGGAATTGAGATTAGATTAGATCTCAAAGAGAAAACCATACTTTTCTTGCTCGGCAACGAGAGCGACGGAGGAGGCAGAGCGAAGGCCAGAGAGGTGGGGGGAGTGAGGCGCCGACGGCGAGTACGCCATGTACCTTCCACCGCCCGATGATGATGTCATCTCACTACGACCACCGTCCGATCGTCTTCTTCGGCTTCCGATCGTCTCTCTCTCTGAGTCTCTGTGGTGGACTGTGTGGTAGGGATGGTGGGACGATCCCGATTCCCGACCAGAGGCTCTCTCTGCTTCTTAAATCTCAATCCAAGCGTCGGTGGATTTTCATTTATACTTGGTTTAGTCTTACAAGTTACACCGCTTTTACTTTCACCTTCGCCAATCCATAGTCACTACCATACACAGTCACTTTTTTTTCTTTCCGGTGGAAATAAATTTTGCAATTATAAGCAAATAAAAAGTAAAAACAACTCACCGAACTGAACTATAAAAAAATAAAAAACAAACAATTTCGAAAAAAATAATGTGATGCAGCTCATGTGTGTATGCGCCGCTCATATTATCTTACCAAATTATTAATTAAAATTATATTATAAGTAAAATTTTATAAAATTTATAATTATGAATGGTAATTTGATAGCCTAATATATTAAATTATTAGGTTAATTGACTTTAAATATTAAAATTTAATAATTTTTTAGTTTAAATATCAAAATTTAATAACATTTTAGATTATGTACTAGTTGAAAAGTCAAACATAATAATATAGTAAAAGGCACTATAATTCACAAATATTACATCACATGCCACTACAATAATATATATATATATTACATCCATACTATTACATTAATTTATATTATATTGTATTAAAACTAAAAAAACTCAATCCAATCACATCTTAACTGTGACTGTCTTACAATTTAGTTATGATTGTCTTAGTAAGTTGAAAAAGACACTTCCCACCACTATATTATTTTGAGTAAAAGTATTGTTTTGACCTCTATTTATATTATATTATAATAAAATTTCTCTTAAAAAAATTTTAATTCAGTCACAACCTAATTGTGACTGTATCACAATTTAACTGTGACTGTCATTCAGTCACAATTAAATTTGAAGTTGAGTGTTGTACAGTCATAACTAAAACTAAAGTTAAGACTATATTAACTAATTTTCAAAACAATATTAAAGTATCAAGGATAATTTTGTCAAAACTTTATAAATTTTATTTAAGATCCATCATATGTGGGCCAAAAGACAGTAGAAGGGCAAATTTGTCAAACAAATAAAGCTTAAAACAAATGGGCTGTAAATTTGTGACCTATTTTAAAAATTAAGTTCATTAGTTCATTAGTTAATGGGCAAATTTCTCATCTAATTTTAATAAAATAAAAAGATTTATTTTCAAATAATTAGTTAGTAGTCAAACCTAAAAATTATAAGCAAGAGTGATTTTCTAAAAAAGTATTGAAACAAATTATTTAATCTTAAATTTCTATAAATTATTTGATAAGAGAATATTTCACATAAAAATTTAGGTAGTTACAAATTGTCAGTGGTATGAATGATTTTGCACATGTTGATGTCTGACAGTTGGCTTGATAAAAAATTTGTGTCATTTAAAAACTTTAACTCATTTTTTGAGTTTTAAACATTTAGGGTATGAACTCTCATCGAATAATACTCACAAATTAAAAGATTAATTTTAATAAAATAAAAAGATTTATTTTCAAATCCACACAATTAGTCGGTCTTACCCTAATCAACGGCTCACAAATCTTAAACGTCGTGAAATCCACATCAATTAATGAGACTGTAGTTGTACTCGGCAAATGAACTCTCAAGTCTGAACCATAATACGAAACATGGAGCTGGATACGTCTACGTGTTTCAATATAGACCCACACATATATATATATATATATATATGGTCCTATCAATTCTTTGATATCGCTGTTTCGTAGAACAATTTGTTTTCTGAATTTCAATACTGAACATTATATTATAACAGTCGCTACCAATTATGTTGACTAGACTTCCCTAAAATTCTAAACCATATGCAATAATAGAATCCAATAATGGCTCTTGAAAGAAAGATACCGAATCACGAATTTTGGTGTATTTCGACTAATTAATGGATGTATAACAATGTACGAACTATAAAGACAAATAGGCCAGGTATTAATAAATTGCAAAATGAAGATTATTCTTCTGTTTTAGGGTTTGTGTCAAGTTCATCCTGTTACTTGCATAACTCCCCCATCCTGTCGTTTTTGCTGCATCAAAAGCTATACCGACTTACCATAATCAGTAATCCTCATATCCAAATACTACATGCATAGATGTATAAGGAGAAGTCTGTTTTTTAGTCTGAGTGATCACGGAAGCGGATAATTCTGTTGATGAAGGTTCTCTCACGGCGATATCTGTTAAGGAAAATAGTAATATTACAGGGGAGTAATATCCTCAAGGGCAAATTAACAAAAATAACATGAAATAATGATGTTAATGTGGAGACAGGGCAGAAGAAGATACATGATAAACGCCGACATGCAGAAGCAAGCGACCCCAATGGAAAAATGAACAAAAAAAGTTGGCCAGAAATTCTCTCTGTCCAGAAATATTCTCTCAGAAATGATAGTAGTTATTCCTGAAAACAATAGGATCGTCCATCCTGAAGGTAAGCATCTGTAAAAAGAAAATGAGGAAGAATCCTGTGAAGAGAAAAAAAAAAGAAAACATTAGTAAAAGGTTAAAATCATGAAACATGCAAGATATATAAATAAAACCACACCTGGAAATAACGCTTGATGAAGACCCCAGAGTATATTATCCTCGAAACCATATCTTTACCATGTTAAGAAACCACAGACTAGGAACCAATGAACTTAATTGCATTAAAATATAATGCACTCTCTGATCAACCCCATTCAAAACTGATGATGTCATCTATCTTGCTGTGATGTAATTCATTATTTTGCAAAAAACAAAAGAAAAAAGAAAAGATCATCAAGTGTCTTTATTAATGGCCTCAAATATATTTCAGGTCAAATGCACCAAAAGTCGAACAAAAAAAATTCTATACTGTGACTTTTATACATAACAAATACAGCAACCATATCTGAAAAGAAAGGAAAAAAAAAAAGCAGTTTCTTTGATTAACAATAAGTAAAAGACAAGAATGTTACCCAAAAAACTTTGAAGAAAATTGCTTAACCTTGGAAAAGGATACTTAATGAATTTGCCAAAATTAAGCCAACTGCACCAGCTGAGTTTACCAGCTGGATATTCAGTACCACATGTATGACTGTGAACACAGTCGATGCAAAATTCGACCACAGAAGTTGCTTCTCTTTTGCAACTGCATGTAGAAATGCTTCAGAAGTTCCTGATGTAAATTGAAAGCACAATCTCAGTTCAAATCTTAATACTTTTCAGGCACAGCAATAAGATCTCTGAGTTATCACCAGACCACTGATGACTGATTTCCTATAAAAAGATGCAAATATCTCGAAACATTGACAATATAAAAGGAGTACGGGTCCAAATTAAAGACTTAAGTAGATTGTCAATGAATTTGGACATGCGTACTACTAATTATTTTCACCATTTACCACTCACTTTAGTATCCTGGTACTTTAGCAGCCTTACTACATCTTGATAGACAAGTAAATCCTTATGAATCTTAAGGCATCCTTTACTTTTAAAATAAGGGAATTCATCATTTGGAGGGTACTTCAAGGATTTCACATCTCATTATTCTTATGTCATAATTGATAATTGAATAAAGAATTCAGAAAGTCCCATTAAATAGATAGAATAAAAGAAGAATGAATAAATGAAGTGGTGCTTGATCTTCCATTTAACTATTTCTTTACTTAATTTTGTTTTGGTAGTATTCTATGTAAAACAGTTGCAAGTGAAAGACCACTCTGATACGCCTGTGAACACTGATAAGCAGAATCAAAGCATTACTCACCATTCATAGCCACAAAAATTATATAAATGCAATAATATTGAAGGGCTGTTGATGCTTCCCCATCACTCCAATTTCGGCCATACAATAATCTGATGAGAGAATAAGAATAACTTGGGCCAAACGCCATAAATACAAGACCTACATGATATCTAAGCAGCGTGAGATAAATAAAACAAATAAAGAAGAAACAATTCATGAAAAGAATAAATCTCAATTACATGCAAGGTCTGCATATCTGCATTCTAGCTACCTTGATCCATAGGTAACAACATAACATGCAAGGTCTGCATATCTGCATTCTAGGACTAATTTGGATATTTTTCTTTTCTATAAGATATTTTCCAGGTTGTTTGAGTCCCCTGTTCTTTACATCATATATGTCATATTTTATCTAAAGGACTCAGATGCTATTACAATTATCTTGGCTACTTACTAGATGAGACTATATCTAAATCCATATATTGATATATTTTACATAACTACATAAGTTGATTTGTATAAAACAGAGAAAACAACACACACCTATTAACAAAACCAGTTTAAGGGCCTCTGAAAGGCTACTTCCTAACCTCCTGTCTCTATCTGAGTCTTTTCCTGTCAATAAAAGTTATTAGAAGAAAAAGTTTGTTAGAATAAAACCCTGCACGATGTAATGTTATTTCAAGCAGCATAATGCCAATTGACTTGAATTATTGACGGAACCATGGGGCTTCCTCCATGGATACTAAACCACTTAAAGTGTGCATATAGAATATGAAGAATCATTTGTAACTCATACAACTAGAAACAGAAAGCAGGAAGAAATTAACTTGAAATCCAGACAACGCAGGTATCTTGCATGAAAATAACAATAATGGAAACAAAGGAGAAAAGTAAACCTGATGCAGACCTTGCAAATGTAGCATAGGAACTTTCTTCAAAAGGAAGTAACACTATCCTGACCACTAGGCTCCCTGATAGGTTGATAAATTGAAAAAAAAAAAATCAAAATTACTGAAATTTCAAAATTACAGAGTGATTAACTGTATGACCAAAAAATTACCTAATTTGTCCACAAGTCCATACACAGCTTGGTTCTTATATGTTGCCCACCATGAAAGGAAAAGATTTTGTCCTTCTTGAAGGAGCAACTTCAGGAAGGATTGAAGAATAAACAACTTACACATGCCTGCCAGCTCCTGATCATTATCCTTCTTATTCTTTACTCTGTCAACGTATTAAGTGATCAACTAAAGCACATTGATGATAAACAGAAAACTAAATTAAACAGAGCTGATTATCACTATATCCTTTTAGCTTAGCCAGCCGATTGTAATTTTGGATACATATGAATAAGAAATAATTCTGATGAGTGAAGAAGATACAGGTAACATGATGCCCACAAATTTGGCCACAAGAGACACCAGTTAAGATCTTATGAGTTCCCTACTTCTCATTGTATGAAAAATCATTCTTAAAGTATGTATTTTTAGTTAACGTTGGATTATATTCATGCATTATCTCATCAATTTTTTAAAATTTTATTTCTCTTCTGTGGTGTAACAGAAAATGCAAATTCATCATCCTACAAAAGATAATGTCAAACCAGAAAAGAAATACCTGAAGGGGAAAAGACCGGAACTTGTATGTAGAAAGTAGACCCAATAGCCTAGGAACAAGCACACTCCATATGCAGTTTGTGACAATGCAAATACAATCACTTTCTCCTGAAACCAATCAATTGAGCATTTGTAATTAGAAGCTACATCTAATACCATAAACCATCAAACTTTGCGTGTAAATTTTTTTATTAATTTTTTGCCAGAGTGGGTAACATACATAAAGTGTTACCATTATAAGAGAAAGAAATACATAAAGTACAAATAAATAAATAAATTCCAACCAATAAAGAGATGTACTATCTGTAAGAAAAGAAACATGGTGAATTATTTTTTGAATGGTTGGAACTATAAAGACATGAACAGATCATTGCCTACATGCTAATGGCCCAAGGTCAAGGATTGATAACCACCTTTAAGTAGGCAGGCTAGGTGCATCAGTTCTAAACCCTCCAACTGGGTTTCTTGCTTGTACTTTCTCCTTTAAACTTTCCCCCCTTTCCAGATTTGAAAGCCTTAATAACAGAGGTCTCCAACAACTTAAAGTAACTAGTACTCAGGTTCAGTACTTCTAGCCATATATACTGAAGTATGGAGAAGTGATTTCATATATCAATTTATTTCTTCATGAACCTCTCAAATAGAGAATAGTTTAAAGCAAGTAACCCATAAAATGGTTCCACTAAAGCATAGCTCTACTGGTTACGGAACCAACGGATACTTTCACATGAAGTGCTTATTACACAAGAGAATTAAAATAAGACAATAACACACTGTCTGGCAGGTGCCATTATGGAGATAGAGAACATGTAAAAATAATCCAGTTTGCCAGAATAGTTTGATTAAAACTCTTACCATGTCAGTTTGCATAACAATGAGAAGGATCAACATTGTCATGCAGCGGAAAAGAGTAGCAACTGTTTCAACTACCAGCCTTAATTTAAGCAGAAGCAAGTTCTGAGAACGGATATACAAGGGCTCTGCCAATAGTTCTAAAATACAAGCACAGCCTGCCACATGAAAATAACTCATGTCAGTGGTACATTAATATGAAATAAAAAATTCAATTAAGCAAAGTAAAACAGTCCATGATTTCCAACCATCATCAGATTCTAATTCTAAATGTACTGAAACAATACTGATGATTCACACATCACGAATGGACTTGAAAACCAAACATATATCATAGTCAGGAAGTATGACAAATTGTGAATGACTAGTCATGAACAATTAATAAGCAAACAATATCCATACACAGAGAGAAAAGAAGATATAGCAATGTACCATTAATCAAGATCGCTTGCCCATATGGATCAGAAAAGTTTAAGCCCTTCTTCCAGAAAACACCACCGCATGCTGCAATAGTAATAAGAATTCCACATGGGGGAATCCACCAGGCAAATTTCATTATCTTTGCTATATTTTCTTCTGTTGAAGTGCCATCACTGTAGCATAACACACATAAGTTGTAGGTCCTTAGTTTAGTACAAATATATGCGTCTCTAATGAAATGAAGACGCACCGGTTCATGTCTTCCCGCAGGCATGCTCGCCGAACTCCCTCCCGACTGAGAAACAAGACGCAGTTGACAAAAACCGGAAACTGTACTGCATATAGCTGCATAAAAAATAAAAAATATATACAAATTTGAATTTACAATATAATAATTGCAATCAAATGGAACCTAGAAAACATTCATCCCCATTAACAGGAATTGCAATAGTCTGGAGCAGTTGGACTATGGCCCAATTTAATTGTAAAAAAAGTTAACAAACCAGAAAAACGGCAATAGACAAAAATTTAAATGTAAAGAAAGCAGGAATTATGAATGCAGTAAATCATGGAAAAAGTAGAAGACATTGTTACCGCAAATTCCTGCTCTGTAAGTTGCCTGGTGATCCAGGCATTGAATATAAATGGAATTCCCCTTGACAACAGCTGCGTAGCTGATGCAACAAAAATAGCAATTGTAAATAATCTTCATATTTTCGGTTTGCTTTCTCGGAAAACAGACAAACAGAGACACAGAGAGAGAGAGAGAGAGAGAGAGAGACCGAGTAAGTACTTGAAGGTGCGAGAGAAACTGCTGTCGCTAGACGATTGAGATCCAACGGACGAAGCCCCTGACATCTCTCAATCAACTTTTCCAGACGAAAGTGAGAGAGAGAGAGCTCCAAATACGAAAAGCTTTGTGAATGACTGCCTAGAGAGGAAAGGGGTTTAACGTTCTTCTCAGAATCGTGAGTTGACTCACTCTATTCTATGACTTCTCTCTCGCATCCTGTTTATGTAAGAGAGAAATCACACATCCCCCTCCATTTTGTGATATCAACGTTCTAATTCTATGCACAACTTAGATGTCCTTTTTCTGGGTTTTGGCCTAATTACACAAGGAAATAGAAAATAATAGTCTTCCAAATTAGTCCCTCATATTAGTCACAAAACACAATCTAAAGATAAAAAAACGGAAACCTTTGATAAAGGGACCCATTTGGCGCCTGTTTTGTTTCGTTTTTTATTTATGAATTATTAACCAATTTTAATATTGAAATTGTAAACATAATATTTATACAAATTTCTCATTTTTTGGATTACATAAATGTGAATAAAACAACGCAAATACAAAATTACAATATCACACAGCCTATTTTAAAACGTGGGCAAAAATAAGTGAATTTTTAACATCCAACACTTGGTGTTATTTTATTATGGATCTCAAAAATGGAATAATCAACTGTAAATTCTTTTAAATTAAAAAAAAAATCTAAATGTTTTGCATATTTTTTATAAATAAAAATTTATGTTCACAAACCCAAAAAATGGGCCTATCTCTTCTGTTGGGCTAATGCCAGATCCGGACTTGGGCCGAGTCCCAAGAGAGAGAACAATGTGAGCTTGGGGAAGCATTCAGTTATGGAGGGGTTGTGTTCCCGCTACTGATTCTGGCAATACCAACTAAAATTCTCACACTCTCTGGCCTCTGCTAAGTGCTAACAACATAATCCAGAATTCGGGAAACATTTGATCTGAAACTCAAGGAATGGCAGAGACGGAGGAAACGATACCGTTTAAGAATCTCCATAGCAGAGAGTACCAGGGCCACAAGAAGAAGGTCCTCTTTTTCTCTCTCTCTCTCTCTCTGCGACATTGTCTGAACCTCCCCAAAACCCTAATCTCTTGCCCTCCACTTTCTATATGCTAACTTTTTTATGTTTAATTGTGAAAAGGTGCATTCGGTGGCTTGGAACTGCGCGGGCACGAAGCTCGCATCAGGTTCTGTAGATCAAACCGCTAGGGTTTGGCACATTGAACCCCACGGACATGTAAGCTCAGCTCCTCTAATAAATTCCATATTATTATTTCAATAGAGTGGAGTAAATTATGTTGGTATGTATATATGTTAACTTACAGGGAAAGGTTAAAGATATTGAATTGAAGGGGCACACGGATAGTGTGGATCAGCTGTGTTGGGACCCCAAGCATGCTGATCTGATTGCCACTGCCTCTGGAGACAAGACCGTCCGTCTATGGGATGCTCGTAGTAAGTCATTGCTCTTTCAAGTTTGTATTTTTTTTTTTTTGGGGTACAAATATAGGAATTTGATGCTATGTGTAAGACTTTATCTGGGTACTGCAGGTGGAAAATGTGCGCAGCAAGCGGAACTTAGCGGGGAGAACATTAACATCACCTATAAACCTGATGGCACGCACATTGCGGTTGGCAATAGGGTATGTTTACTTGTGCATACCATTTAATGTACTCTATGAGTTTGTGAATTGTCTGGCTGTTCAAATTCTTATGCTTTTTTCCGCTTAAATGTAGGATGATGAACTGACAATTTTGGATGTTCGGAAATTTAAGCCGATTCACAAGCGAAAGTTCAATTATGAGGTAGTTATCAAAACAGATTCTTTTTTGCTTCCCCCTGTCTATTGCATGTTCTATATGAGGCTTAGCTTCATAATACTAGGCTTTTGGAAAAAAAAAAAAAACTTTGAAGCTTAACCTTGGGAAGTCTTTTAAATTTTCTGTATAACATGCAAATTAACTTTAGAAACTGACCTTAAGATGAATGCATGTAGAAAACAAATGACAGCACGGCTTATCAGCATATTTGGTGTTAATTTAGCTCTCTTCTGATCTCTCTTTCTCTTAGAGTTCATAAACCATTTGTTATATCCTTTTGTTGGTCAGGTGTGACCTCTGAATGGAACTAGTTTGATTCTACTTCAAATTGAAATATATTTTGGTCATTTGGTGTCACTTGTGCAAGATGTATTCAGTGACTTGTCCATGTTGAAGCTGTAAAATTATAAAATCTAATCAACATATACATCCTTTTTTTCTTTAATGAACATCAACAATTCTCATTTTTTGTAGAAAAGTTAGATCCTCTATTATATATCCCCATAATTATGTCTACAATGTATTTTGTCAGTCGATTCCACTAATTAGTTGTATGATTGATGCATAGTTGTGAAAACAGGTGTAACTTTGTATTTGCCTGATCCTTACACATAAATGCTTCATCATTATCCAAGGGATGGCCCTATGTCCTGTTTATATTATGTTTTTCCCTACCTCAAATGCTTATTGAGTAGTCATCTTCTTTTCCAGGTTAATGAAATTGCTTGGAGCACAACAAGTGATATTTTCTTCTTGACAACTGGAAATGGTGAAAACAAATTTTTCTGCAAGCAATTTCTATTCTTTCTATGTGCTGGAATGAATATTTTATTGTACATTCCTTTGATCAGGTACTGTTGAAGTACTAGCATACCCATCTCTTCGACTAGTGGACACTCTCATGGCACATACAGCTGGGTGCTACTGCATTGCAATTGATCCACTTGGAAGGTGTGTGCTACAAAGTTGTATTATATCTTCATTTATCAAAGAAAGAAAAACTCTGTTTATTTCATTTGGGCTGTTAACTTGCTCTAATAGTTGGAAATGCCTATATATAAGCTGCATGTCTACTATCATGGATCCAATCATAAAAACTATTTATATACTGTGTTTATTTAGCTCGATTCTTACCCCACCCCTACCTCCCTCCCCAATTTTTATTGAAAACTGTCACATTAAAACCTAATTTTAACTCTGCCATATAATCTTTGTACTCTGCTTTATACCATGACAGATACTTTGCTGTTGGGAGCGCTGATTCCTTGGTCAGCCTGTGGGATATCTCAGAGATGCTCTGTGTGCGAACGTTTACAAAACTTGAGTGAGTCCTACCCTAGGTTCTCTATTTAACGAATTGTGTGAATTCTGCAGTTTATGAACATTGTGAACTTTCCTTTTTCTTAGTTTTCTGTGTAAACTTTAATCATCTATATCCCTAATCCTGGAAAGACCTCTGTTTGTACCTTTCTCAGATCGCCTGTGAGGACAATAAGCTTCAACCACACTGGAGAGTATCTTGCTTCTGCCAGTGAAGACTTGTTCATTGATATAGTAAGTATACCATGTGGCTTACTCTGGCAGTTATCTTTCCAAGAAGTATATTCTCCCTTATGAGAGAAAGTCCGACTATGAGGGCTGCAACCTGTCATCCTACTTGGCTGATTTATCACTGTACATATGAATTCAATATCTTTATTACCTGGCTAGCTTAGATTTTACTTTCTTTTTTAATGCAGCTAAGTCATTCATATGAATTCAATATCTTTCTTTACACCTATGTAAAATAGTAATAATTATATTGCTGCTCTATTAAACAGTCAAATGTTCAAACTGGGCGGACAGTGCATCAAATTCCATGTAGGGCTGCCATGAACAGTGTTGAGTGGAATCCTAAAGGCAATCTACTTGCATACGCTGGGGATGACAAGAACAAATACCAGACTGATGAAGGTATTGAATTGGTGCTTCTTGTTCCACTAAGTACTTATTACACAAACAAACTCAACTGATGCATGTTTTTTTGTTTATATTGCAGGTGTTTTTAGGATATTTGGCTTTAAAAGTGCATCCTGAAAGTTCGATATGATTGTGTTTTGCACTCTTTCTGCATGTAAACCATTTGATTATATAAACTTACATACTGTCCAAAAGAACAGTCTGTTGTGATATATTGTACCCAATTTTTCTTCCAATTTTTGTTTCCAATTCATGTGCCATGATGCGCACGCCACATCATTGTATGGGAAAGGAAAAAAAAAAAAAAAAAACATTGTAGAGCNAAAAAAAAAAAAAAAAAAAAAAAAAAAAAAAAACATTGTAGAGCCTGATGTAAGAACGCCATGTTAAGTTGGGAAAAGGTAATTATTCCAATAAAAAAAATAAAATTAGTCCCAAGCACGTCTTCATATATTATGACACGGTTGTACTGCTGAATATGGTTGTAGAGAGTAGAGAGTAGTAGAGAGGGAGAGATATCCACGGTAAATTGTAATCAAACAACAATATAATTGAGTAAATTAATAGCTGAGAAATCAGCGTTGAATATAATAAATAATTACATGTACACAGAAGGCAGACGAGACAGCAACAATGTAATTGAGTAAATTAATGGCTGAGAAATGAGCAATGAATAATAAATAATTACATTTACAAAGAGAGCACACAAGCAGTGTCCCCTTGATTGCAATTGCAAAGTCCTCTTAGCAGTCAAGAATTCAGAGGTGGTGGTAAAGGACAGATCGAAAGATGAGTCTGGCTAGAGATCGGACCAAAGATGCTTCATCCCCCACATTCCCTCTGTAGATAGAAGAAAAGGATGATTTCAAAGAAGCAGACTCTTCCAGCGTTTGCAACATGGATTCCAGCTACAGATCTCTCTTCAATGTTGCCATATCTTTCAAGCTAGCACAGCCTGCAGAATCAGATTACAATTCATCAAACCACAAATGAAACTGAGGCATGCACATACATTAACATGAACAGAGTATTCATTACCTTTGACAACAGATGGATATGGACAAGTAAACTCCCCTAGCTCAGAAGCCGCAGAGCATCAATTTGGAGGCCGGAAACACCAAACCTGCAAAGCAAACAAGGCAGATGGTAATCAGATTCTGAGAGCACCAAGTCACTGGCTTCCATTTGATTTCGACACTGGAGCTCTTCATCCTCTTCCCACTCTGTGGCTCCTTTGACAAATCAAAGCTAGCCCCCTTCATCCTCAGCTCCTGAATACACCTCGTCAGCGCTCTGTTGTCGCTCTTCTCCCTCTGCAACTGCTTCCAAACCTTCCAGTACCTCCAAAGATTCACCTGCACCAAAAACACAAACACAATCGAGGTGGACACCGATACAATGCTCGGAATCCACCATTTCTTACAGCTGCTGTTATGATCTTCCGTGTTAACCGAAGATGTGAACAAGAGGGTCAAGAAGAACCCGTGAAAGATTAAAAAGAAGCAGCAGAGTTGAAAGATCTCGCGACGGATTGAGTCCATTCGAGTCTCTTTCCTAGCAATGCGCCGGCCAAAAAGGTCTTCTTCTCTTCGCCAGAGCTTAAGAAGAAGGAGATGGCCGGGGGACTCAGATATTTCCATTAGTGGGTGGTGTTGGATTGCTGAAATTATGTTCATGGCAGACGAGAGCTTCTGATGGTGCTCTTCGTCTACTGGGATTTCAACAATGTGGGCATCTTTCATTTCAGCCATTGACAACAAAAAAATGCAGAAAACAAGTAAGAGAAATGAGAGAGAGAGAGTTGAGAATTAGTAATCAGAGAGCTTTGAGAATTAGCAGCGAGAGAGCGCAAGTAAGTAACAGTAACGATTCGTTATCGATTGCTTTTGGTGAAGGAAATGGAGGGACTTTTAGTTATTTATGTTAGTTGAGAATAGCCTGAGATTGAGGGGCTTCGCTGGCAACGGTTACTTTTCTCCGAACGGTCGGATTCGCCGGCCATTTATTTAGTATTTCTATTTTCCAACGGTCACATTTTCAGTCACCCATGGGCCTAGATACTAATTTGGGGCTGAGTTTTTAAGCCCATATAATTGGTCCATCTAAAACATTCAGTTCTGTAGGCCCATTGGATTAGAGTCCAATTCCTCAAACCGCATTAAGATATTGTTATATACACATGAAAATTAAATATTATTGTTGAAAAGTTTTTTAAAAATAGAGAAAACAATATTAAAGAAGTCCAATTCCTCAAACCTCATTAAGATATTTTGCCTATACTCGTATCGTGCTTAGCCCGTATCATATTCATGTTGGCCTAACCCATTTACTCTAATAGGTTAAAAATTTCAACTTGTCTCAACTCATTTACTTGTGTCGTGTTATAGTTAGTGTATATAAAGTTACAGCTAAATTATTATTTTTGGTCATGTTCCAAGGGTATTTTAGGCATATTTCAGGTTTAAGGCGGATTATGATAACCAATAATAATTTAGATACATGAGTGAATCTTATTTATAATTTTGGGAATATGTATACAGGTAGAATTCGTAAGTTTGTATGAAGCAAGTTTCTTGCAGGAGGGACATACGTTAACCTCATTGGCTTCCCACGTGTATGTAATTTGGCCATTGAGAATTGAGACTCTTTTTGTTTGTAATGAAGTCGGTCAATACCAACCACAAAAAGAACTCAAATCCATCGTTCATATAGTCAACCAATACACCTTTTGCCAAAACTTTTTGTTTGCATCACCTGAAAAAGAGAGAGAAAAAAGAAAAGAAAAATTGAAATGACGTTTCTACCAAGTTAACGTTTTCTTTCTTTTACGGGTTTACCTGTAAATGCATTTGTGCCATGGACTTTTCATTCAAAGTGGACCGTCTAATATGTCTTAATGACGAATGGGGCATAAAATGTTTCAAATCAGAATGTCTTTTCCTCTTATGGGCCGTGAATATTCCTTATGTATATATATTTTTTTATAATCATCATATGCCGTTGAAATTTTAACGAATATATGCAACAAGACCGAAATATATATATATATAAAAATATAAAAATGTTTTAAAATGAACCAGTTAATATGGAGCTAACCACCTTTTTAAATCTACCGCACGATGTAATTTTTTAATCCGAATTGTTTATTTTTTAGGCCACACTCTCAAAATTATCTTTGTCAAAATTCTAAAAAATCGAAAGTCATTAGCCATTGATTTTTTAAAAAATTATTTATATTCTTTATAAAAAACAATGTTTGTTTATAGTTATAGATGAATAGATGATTTTCGGTTTGATTGATTTACAACGATGATATTTGAAGTGAGTCTTAAATATAGAAGGCTCAAATTATATAGATTAGACATATGGTGAATTCAAAAAGATGATTAATTTTTTTTCATATTAATTTCGTATTAACTTACTAATCAATTAGTTTTAGAGCGTGTCTATATATATATATATATGTGTACACACACACTATTTGGTTGTGTTGGTGATTTCATTTAACAAGGAAAGATGTGAGGAATGTAATTTCTTGTTGGAAATTATCATTTTAAGGGTTGAGTTTAAAAAACATTACGAGGATATGATTGTATACAACAACATTGTACTTAATGAAGAGAAAGTACATAAAATTAATTCAGAAATAAAAATGAAGAGATATTTAAAATGTTTTTACAATTCTCATTCCTATCTTACTACCTCTATTTGTTTTTGTAATTTAAAAAGAAATTATCAAAGAATCTTAATTTTTAACTAAATATATAGCCAGTTATTAAATGAAAATCATGAATGAATATATATGTATTTTTAATTGTGAGAAATCGCACACCACTGCAAAATCGTTAATAACGTTCACTGCTAATAATAAAATCGAAATTAAAACGTTACATTTAGCTCTTTCTTAATATTAGTTTGATAGTAGACCCACAAATAAAATCTAACAGAATCTAATAAATCTAAATAATAAGTGAATAACGGATTTAGCTACTTTAAAATATATATATATATATATATAACTTTTACAGTAACCTGAAATGAAAGGGTTATTAAATATATATATATATATATATATAACTTTTACAGTAACCTGAAATGAAAGGGTTATTATTAACTAATTAGTGTGCCACGGGGGATTCAGTGATTCACCATTTAGAAGAAGAAGAAAGTCAATAAAGTGAACAACACAGCCGTGGCCGGTTGTCGGTCACCCCTCTCCTCCTTCACGAAGGAAAATCCCAATCTGTCTTTCTCAACTTTCTTGTTAAGAAAGAAAGGCTGAAGCTAAAGTCTCCGAATGCTATCACCATAAATACCAAAACAGACTCTCACTGCTGTCTCTCAAATCATCACTTCCTTACTTTCTCAATCGGATCACAATTCACGAAGAAAGTAGTAGTACTATGCATCTTTACAATGCTTGGCTTCCACCTCCGGTGGCCGAGGAGTCCAAGAAAGAGAGAGACTCCTTCACTTGGGTCGTCTACTCCGTCAAGAACTCGTATCGACCCGATGATCCTGAATCCGTTTATTCCACTCTCAAATGGGTCTCCGTTATCGACCTGTATGTTCTCAATTTGCTATCTTTCTCTATTTTAATTCAATATATATGATTTATTTGTGCTAAAGTTTGCTTATTGATAATGGGTTTTTTTATTATGTGCTTGAAATCACTTGTGTAGTTTATATTCATGATTCAATAACAGTTAAACTTGATAAGCAATGAATGGGTTATGAAATTCAAGTACAAAAATGTTACTGTATTTAGCCATGATGAAATTAGTTATGTACTTTGATACTTTTTGATAAGAAAGTTATATACTTGCTATACCAGTTTCATTAAGGCAAAAAGTGAAGTAGCTTTGGAAGACGTGACTGCTCTGATTGAATTGGGATTGGAATTGTTTCATGTTTCGCAAAATAAGCTTTATGCCCAGGTAATACTTTGTATATCTGATTTTATTTTATTTGTTTTGGGCACATGCTTGCTGTCATTATTTCTTGTTTCTTAAATGTGGGTTCCGTTTGTCTTGATTAGGTTAGATGGGGAAATATCCTAGTCAAATTACTCAATAAGTATCGGAAGAAGTTGTCTTTGAAGGTAAAATGGCGGCCTTTGTATGATACCCTGATCCATACACATTTCACTAGGTGAGTCTTATATTGCCTTTTTTCATACATAGTTTTGCCAAATTACTACTGGTTCTTAACACTGTGGTCACGACTCATTATGAATGCCTAGGTTTTTGCTCTTGAATGTTGTTAGAAAATGGTATAGAATAAAAATGTTTTTAAATTATGTGGGCAATGATTTCAAGGAAGAAAAAAAAAATTATAACAGATTAAACTTCAAATGTGTAATAATGCATTGTGTTTAACCTAAAAACTGCCTTTATTATTGCAGCATATTTCTTGTCATTGTTTCTCTTGAAATATTTGATTAATAATTACCAGTGTGCCATGTAACTTACTTACAATTGGGATGGCATTTTAGTATTTTACACACATATAGCAGTGTTTCGAGAACTTCACATGTTGGTAAATTTTACAGGAATACAGGTCCGGAAGGATGGAGATTGAGACAACGACATTTTGAGGCTACTACCTCTCTTGTTCGGTCCTGTCGGAAATTCTTCCCACCAGGTTCTGCCTTTGAGATATGGTCTGAGTTTAGGTAAGTACTTTGAAGCCTTTTCCCCTTGATTTTGTTATGAAATGCATATTTTTGACTGTTTGTTACTGAAATTGATATTTTACCATGTCATGAGGAGTAAAGTACTGTTCCACATGCTCCAAGTTACATTTTTGTAAATTTATTTTTTCAGTTTCTCTTTGGTTGAACTTTCGTAATTATCACACATAAACATTATATTATGTTTTTCTTTACATAGATAGGCGCACACACACATTTAAATAGAATCAGAAGCTAGGTGATAACTCTTACTTGTTCCTTTCGCTCGCTCAATGATGTTGCCTTTTATCTAATGAAACAAACGTGCAGATCTTTATTGGAAAATCCATGGCATAATTCATCCTTTGAGGGATCTGGGTTTGTTAGACTGTTTCTTCCAACAAATTTGGACAACCAGGAATTCTTTTCGCAGTAAGGATCACATTAGCTCTGCCACTTTTATTCTTTATGCTTTTTGACATGACTGGTTGTGACATGTCACCTTGTATTCTTGTATTGTAGTGATTGGATTAAAGAGTTTATGCACCTGTGGGACTCAATACCAAATTGCCAATTCTGGAACAGTCAGTGGACAGCAGTTATAGCTCGTGTTGTAAAGAACTATAACTTTATTGATTGGGAGTGCTACTTGCCCACACTTTTCACTAGATACTTAAATATGTTTGAGGTGAGTGAATGAGCCCTTTGAGTAAGCTTGAATTTGTTTAGAGTTAGGTTACATGCATTTTGCTTGATATTTGAGTCATGTCATTGAACATAGTCTCTAAAGCTTGTCATTAAAGCAGCATTACATGTTCACTGATATGCAATTTACTACCACATATGTAATTGTACTCTAACATGGCTTGTAATGATAGTAAAACTAATTAAAGATCGCACTGGACATAATAAGATTTCATGCTTTTATCTTGCATATTTTAAGGTTCCTGTGGCAAATGGAAGTGGATCATATCCCTTTTCTGTGGATGTTCCGAGAAACACAAGGTTCTTGTTCTCCAATAGAACCGTTACCCCAGCAAAGGCCATTGCAAAGTCAATAGTAAGATTGATATGCCATTGCACACATTTTTCAGTGTTAATGAATTGGTACAATGAGATATAATATAACTGGAATTGCAGGTTTATCTGTTAAAACCTGGTAGCTCGGCACAGGAGCACTTTGAAAAATTGGTCAACCTCTTAGAACAGTTTGTATACTCAAATACTTTTAAAACTCCTTTTTCCACCTCTTATATTGTTCAACAGCATGTGGGTTGTTCTGATCATATTATTGGTTCTTTACTGGTGTTTATTTTTGTAGATACTACCATCCTTCTAATGGTGGTCGCTGGACTTACTCTTTAGAACGTTTTTTGCTCCATTTGGTAATTTCATTCCAGAAACGCCTACACCATGAACAACTGTAAGAATCTGTTTGCTTGATTTTGCGTCTGTTTTGTATATGCTTTAGTCTATTCTATTCTCTTTCCACTAATTTACTCTTATTGCAGGAACATAGATAACAACAGTCAGGCTGAACGGTATCTAGGAAGATCGGAAAGGAAGTTCTTTGTTAATGTGGTGCTGAAGTTAATTGATCGCGGTCAATATAGCAAGAATGAACATCTTTCTGAGACAGTTGCTGCGGCAACTTCAATTTTATCTTTTGTGGAACCTTCTCTGGTCCTTCCTTTTGTTGCAACTCGCTTCCATATGGCCTTGGAGACGGTTAGTTTATTCTAGAACTACTGAATATGAACAAGATGTCGTTAACCTTAGGTTCTGTTTGTTCAGATTGGAAATTAGAATTTTAGGGGAATTTCTGCAGGAAAGTTTTATTTGGAACTTAATTTTCTGCTGTTTGGTAAATTTTAGGAAAACTCTTTATAGAAAATGTTTTTCTTGATTGTGTTTTATCCAAGACTTCAACTCAACATAAGGCCTGGAAAATTTTTTCTGATGAAGACAATTATTGCTAGGAAAATTAGTAATAAGGCAAACTTTTTATTGGAAAAGTCTTAATGGGATGATAATCATGATAATTAATGAAACTTTCCAGGTGGAAGCTAATTCAGAAGAATTAGTGAAATTTTCTATGAACACTATGAAACACATGGAACCTTAAAAACTTCACCTGTTTGGTCCCAGAAGTGCATCCAATTGATAGGATAACAGGCAATGTTTGCTCCTGTAGTGGTGTGTTTTTCATTGAATTAACTTCTCCTTTACCAACTTGTGTCTAGTCAGATGACTGCCACCCACCAGTTGCAAGTTGCTGTGATGTCAGTAGCATTTGTTGGGCGTTCACTGTTCCTCACGTCCCTATCAGATTCGGCAGTAAAACCAGTTGATCCTGGTAGTGGTGATGAGTTCATTGATCTTCTGATGGTTTCACTATCCAATGCATTACTTGGTATGGATGCGAATGATCCTCCCAAAACCTTGGCAACAATGCAATTAATTGGTTCTATGTTTTCCAATGTAAGCACAAAATTGCCTAACAAACACTGATAATATGCCTGCAGGTCGTGCAGATATAGTTTTACTAATTCACTTATTTCCACAGATGTCGTCATTGGATGATAATATTGATGAGTTATCAGTCATGACAATGATTCGATTTTCTGAATGGTTAGATGAGTTCTTATGTCGCCTATTTTCCTTACTTCTACACTTGGAACCAATCAGTGTTACGTAAGTAATGCCATTCAGTCTTTCGTCTTTTCACTTATATTTGTGTAATTTAACAGTTAATGTAGCTATATAGGTTATAAATTTTATGAATTTTACATTTTTTTCAACATATTTGTAGTCAGAGTAATTGGTTACTGGTGCTGCAGGAATGAAGGCCTACATGCATCAGCAACATCAGGAACTTTTCTTGTTGAAGATGGTCCTTACTACTATTGCATGCTTGAAATCTTGTTTGGGAGACTCTCAAGATCTCTCTATAATCAGGTTTTTAGTTGTTGACTTCAAATACTCATCTCTTTTAATGAATAAACTTTTCAGCATGGGATTGCTGTAAACTTCTCCTTACTGGCAGGCTTTGAAGAAGATCTCCAAGTTTGTCAAGACAAATATTCTTCCTGGGGCAATTGCAGAGGTTGGCCTACTTTGTTGTGCATGTGTTCATTCAAACCCAGAAGAGGCAGTTACTCAACTTGTCGAGCCAATTTTATTGTCTGTTATATCCTCTTTAGAAGGAACACCGACTACAGAATTCGGGGGTAGAGGAATGTGCGATGCTTCAGTTTCAAAGAAGGTACTTTCTCTTGTAAATAGTGTTGACCATTTGCTTCTATACTCCTAGATATTTATTTTGAATTTAATTCTTTCTTTCTTTCAGGCTAAACCGACAATTTCTCCAGCTCTTGAAACAGCAATTGATTATCAGTTAAAAATATTATCAGTTGCTATAAGTTATGGAGGTCCTGCACTTCTGCGTTACAAGGATCACTTCAAAGAGGCGATCATGTCTGCTTTTAAGTCTCCATCTTGGAAGGTCTTGTATTTTAATGACTATGTTCCCTCATGATCAACAGTTACTTCCTAAACATTGGTTTCTGCATGCAATGCTCACTGAAATTGTTCAATGGTTCAAATGATTCTTTGGCAGGTCAATGGAGCTGGTGATCATCTTCTTCGGTCCCTCCTTGGAAGCTTGATTCTTTATTATCCTGTTGATCAGTACAAGTATGTTCTCTCTTCTAGTTCTTGCTAGCTACATAATCATGTGATCTATATTTGAATTCTGTCTGCCAAAGTAGAAAAGTAAATTTTTGGTTTTTAGGTGCATTTTACGTCACCCAAATGCTACTGCATTAGAAGAATGGATCAGCACAAAAGATTATTCAGATGATAAACCATTGGTGGGTCCAAAGTGGCATATCCCAAGTGTTGAAGAAGTTAAATTTGCAAATGAACTTTTGGACCTTCATTTCCGGTCGGCTTTGGATGATCTATTGAGAATATGTCAAACTAAAATCCATTCTGATCCAGGTAAATTTTTTTTTTTTTTTTTTTTTTTTTTTTTTTTTTTTTTTTTTCTGGTACTTATTCCCTTATCCTGGACAGACGTAGTAATGAAGGAATGTCTTACTATCAGGAGGTACATGCCTACTGAGTAAGAAGAGTAATGATAACTATTACTCATAAGAACAGCATCTTCATATTGATTTCAGTTTATCAGATAACATAATGGTGATCATATTCATATGAGACCACAGATGTATGCACTTTTATGTATGTATGGAAATAAGGTTATCTTGTCTGACAGTACGTGCAATTTTTCAACCCAGGAGATGAGAAAGAGCACTTGAAAGTGACTCTTTTGCGTATAGATTCTTCATTGCAAGGTGTTTTGACTTGCTTGCCTGACTTCACCCCATCCTCCAGGAACGGGACTGTTGAGCATCCAAATCATGCCTCTTTCCTAATAGCTGGAGCGACAGGTTCAAGTGTTGGCAGCACTAAATTGCGGGAAAAAGCTGCTGAGGTTATACATGCAGCCTGCAAGTAATGTTTACGTTTGAATGTCCCTGTGGTGTCATTTATTTCATCCGTTGGGTCCGAATTACTAAATTCTTTTGATCTTTGTGCATTGTGCAGATACTTACTAGAGAAAAAATCAGATGACAGCATCCTATTGATACTCATTATTCGTATTATGGATGCTTTAGGAAACTATGGTAATGGACATTGACTTGAGACAAATACCCCCATCCTCGCCCCCCTTTCAGGATATTTTCTGTCTCACATTAGTTTTTTACCTCATGCAGGAAGTTTAGAATATGATGAGTGGTCAAATCACAGACAGGCATGGAAATTGGAATCTGCTGCTATTATAGAACCTTCAATAAATTTTATTGTTTCAGCTCAATCCAATGGGAAGAGAAGGTGAGAGTTTATTTCTGGATATTACTATTGAAAAAATAAAAATTCTAGGTCTCCTTTTATCACATCAACTATGCATATGTATCTTAGCATTTGAACCCTGATTATGTTCTTCTGTACCAGGCCACGGTGGGCACTTATTGACAAGGCATTCATGCACAATACTTGGAGATCATCACAATCATCTTATCATATATTTCGTACTAATGGGAATTTTGGTCCACCAGACCATGTGAATCTTTTGGTTGATGATCTTCTAAATCTCGCTTTGCAAAGCTATGAAACTGTTCGTGTGTGAGTCTCTAATCTTTTTGATCCTACTTTATAATGAAGCCATAGCAGAAATACTGTACTCAATTTAGTTGCAGTAAAGTCACATGCGAATGTACATTATAATTTTGGTAATCCATATAATGATAGCATGCAGCCTACTATGTCTGCATGGTATCTGATATGGACTCAATATATTGCAAGAACTCAAAAAAGATTGATATACCATATCTGATTTAAATTTCTGGCATGGTGTCCAGACTTGCTGGTAAATATCTTTTAAAGATGATAAAAAGATGGCCATCTATGATTTCAAAGTGTGTTCTTTCTCTAACGGAGAACTTACGGAACCCCAAGTCACCAGAAAATGCGGTGCTAGGTTCTTGTGCAGTCCTTGCCACTCAAACAGTTCTCAAGCATTTGACAATGGTAGTTATTCAACACAAACTGATCACAACTCTTTATGAAAAAATTGAATTTTCTGATATATTCTCTGTAATTCCAGGATCCAAAATCATTCTCTTCATTTATTCTTGGGATTCTTTCAAGGTAGTGTTAATTTTTCATACACAGCAATATCTATAGTGTTTTTGGTTTAACATTGATGAATCTTGAAGTTATATAGACTGAATTTCAATCTGTCTTTCTTCTGCTTGAAGCTCTCATCATGAATCACTAAAAGCCCAGAAAGCAATCAATGAGGTAACTCCAAAGATGATAACCATGATATAGAGCCTATTGTTGTGATTTTCATGTTGTCTAAAGTAATCTTTGTGCTAGCAGCTTTTTGTCAAATACAACATTCACTTTGCTGGAGTATCTAGAAGCATTTTCAGGACATTAGACAATCATATGGATGCACCTGATTTTTCAGATTTGGTTTCTCAGATCAGTTCTATGAGTTTTGATTCTACTGGTTTGCATTGGAGGTAAGTAACTAAATATCTTGAACTTTGTTGGCTCTTTCCCCTATTATTTTTAACTTTCTGGTATGTCCCTTGAACTCCAAACTGAAATAGAAAAGTGGTTGATGTTTCCCTTTGATGCGAACATAGTTAACTTTGAAGAGAAATTTACATCTCTAAAAGCTTTAAATTCCTAGACTCTAAAACTCATAAAGTTATGGGTTAACTTTTTTCTTTTGTATTTGGCAGGTACAATCTGATGGCTAATAGGGTTCTACTGCTTTTGGCTATGGCATTTAGGAACGACCCACATTCCTCCTCAAAAATTTTGAGTGAAACTGCTGGTTAGTTCATGTTTTTGTTAACTCATGGATTGCCCCCTCTACTTTTCAACACTAATCTTGTTTGTTAAGTACAACTGTTTTAGTACAAATCTAAATTTTTCAGATGATGTGCTTTTTCAGGTCACTTCTTAAAGAATTTAAAAAGTCAGCTTCCTCAGACAAGAATACTTGCAATCTCAGCTCTAAATACGCTATTAAAAGAATCACCTTATAAACTGTCAGCCGAAGACCAGACTTCCCCATCTGGGAATTTACAGGGAAGTAGAAAATCATCCCTTGAAGGAGAATTAACTCAAATATTTCAGGAAGAGGGATTTTTCAGTGAGACTTTGAACAGTCTTTCAAATGTTCATATAATTACCGATGCTGAAAGCACATCTTCTAGAGGCAATCATGGGACTTCTTTTCAGAGCCTAGCAGACAAATCAATCACCCGTTTTTATTTTGATTTTACAGCTTCATGGCCACGTACTCCTACTTGGATCTCTTTATTAGGAAGTGATACCTTTTACTCAAACTTTGCGAGAATTTTCAAGCGGCTAATACAAGAATGTGGCATGCCTGTTCTATTGGAACTTAAAAGTTCATTGAAGGAGTTTGCAAATGCCAAGGAGAGGTCTAAGCAGTGTGTTGCTGCTGAAGCATTTGCTGGCATATTGCATTCAGATGTTAATGGTCTCTTAGTAGCATGGGATAACTGGATGGTGGTCCAGTTGCAGAATATCATTCTTTCACAATCAGTAGAATCTATACCTGAGTGGGCAGCCTGTATACGTTATGCAGTTACTGGGAAAGGGAAACATGGAACAAGAGTTCCTCTTTTGAGACAACCGGTACTGGATTGTCTGGCCACACCTTTACCTCGAACAGTAACTACCACTGTAGTTGCTAAGCGCTATGCTTTCCTTTCAGCTGCACTTATTGAATTATCTCCCCAGAAAATGCCATTATCTGAAGTACAGCTCCATTATAGACTTTTGGAAGAGTTGCTTGGTAACATGTGCCATTCATCTGCCCAAGTAAGCATTGTAATCTGTTTCACTCTGTGAAGGTGTTGTCTTCTGCTATTTGTTCATTTATTTTAAGAATAATCTGGAATGGGATAAAAAAGATATTAGCAGAACTCTAAACGGTGCTTTTCTTAAAAAAATTGGTTATGATGGTTATACTTTAAAAGACTGAAAAACAAATTATTATTTTAATTATTAAATATCTCTCTCTCTCTCTCTCTCGTTTTATTTAATTAGATACATGAGTAAGGGATTTTGACATTGGGATGAAGATTGAGAGAGTAATAGAGAGCCATTATAGGAGGTGTCTATATACCATGTTATTCTTCCACCTATGTTTTTGCAAAGTTATCTCTATTGTGTAGTTGTGTGCCTTTGTTCTGTTATTAATTATTGTTTCTGATCTTCTAGTACAATATTTTAACTTGAGGGAAAGAAACAATCTCCATTTTGTCTCTATCCCTGTTTTTCATGAACCATGTTTTCATTAAGTTTTGATGAATATTTTGTCTGAGACAGGTAAGAGAAGCTATAGGTGTTACACTTTCTGTGTTGTGCTCGAATATCCGGCTTTATGAATCATTTGACCATGATCATTCACATGAGATGGAAAGCAGGGATGTTGGCAGCCAATCTGATGCGAGAAGATGGGTTCTCTTTCTAAAAGAGCGAGCATCTGAAGTGATAATGAATATTCAGAATACTGCCCAGTCTGACAATTTGGAGACCCCAACAAATATTAGTCCTGAAAATGGGCATTCAAGTGGCGATTCACAAGATGATGTCAAATGGATGGAAACGGTACTAATTTATAGAAGCATTCTCAATAGTATCTTCTTATCCGTATAAAATATTTAACTGATCCATTTATATATTTCATTTTTTGTGAAGCTTTTCCACTTTGTCATCTCATCTTTGAAGTCTGGGCGATCTTCATATCTTCTGGATGTAATTGTGGGACTTCTTTATCCTGTGATATCCTTGCAGGTATGTGAAGTAAAAGCTTGATTCTGTTAGTTATGCTCACTGGTGGTTGAGGTCATTTTCATTATGCAATTCTCTAGATTTTTTAACTCTTCCTTCTGTGTGGGTCCTTGTTGGTTAATCTTGAGTGACTAATAGGGGATAGTTTATCATCACATTGGTGATAACGTACTTGCAGCTTTTCTTGCTGAATAGACTAAAAAAGAGTTTCATAGAGGACTTGCTCTACATTTTGAACAAGAGCTAGCTGTTAATTGACTCATCTATCATTCTCTATTGTTGGCTGTTCCACTTTTCTTATCAAAGCCCTGCCTCTATTAGTACACCCCTGGACACGGGGGGCTACTGAGTTTAATTTTTTTCTCTTAGTTCTCATTTCAATTGAGTGCTGCTATTTGCACACCCCATTTCCTCTCTTTGCACACCTTTTCTCACTACATAACCCCCACACTCCTCTCACATTTGAATTTTCTCATACACACACCCCACCCAATTACCAAAATACTTCAACCTCATTAATCTCACAAAATTTCTCACTACACACCCATCCCACCAGCACATCCAAACTACACACTCATCCCACCCCCAACCCCACCTCCCAACCAAAACCAGCAAACACACCCCACCCCACCCCACCCCACCCCACGCCAACCCCACCTCCCACTGTTATCACCGGAGTCAACACCAGCCTCTCTCTCTCTCTCACTCTCTCTTTCTCTCTTTCTCTTTCTCTCTCTTCCTTCCCCCTCTCTTTCGCACCTTCCTGTCTGGACAGAAGTGGAGCCTCCAGATAGGAGATAGGAGGTCGTTCATTTCGTTCGACACTGGTTCACCGGAAATGTTAGTTTCGTTCGGCAGTCATCCGCCAAATAGAATAGGATTGTTCTGTGGATGACTGTCAAACCAGCTGCAATTTTTTTTGTTTTTTTATAAGATTTTGGGTGGCGTTGATGGTCTTGGGGGGCTTGCTGGACTCTTCAGAGCCGTCGATGGCGGCACCGCTGAAGGAGAGCAGTGTTGTGGGTGTGTTGGGTGTGTCGGGTGAAGAGAGGGGAGGGAGGAGGTGGTCGGGTGAGGGGAGGGGAGGGGATGGGTGGGTCCGGTGAAGGGGGGAGGGAGGGAGCTAGGTTGTGTTTCCAAACAAAGAGAGAGGTCTTTTCCCTTTGTGTCAATTATGTAAATTCACAAATTAAGTTGGGGAGGGTGTGCAATAGCAGCACCCTTTCAATTTTCTTTTTAATAAGAAACAACGACTTCATTGAAAAAGGGAAAAAGAGGTTGGATATTGTAACATTTCACTGGATTGTTCTATTGCAAAGGTTTGGGCATCAGATCTTTATGTCTGAGTGGTGTTACTGGTTTTTTGAAGGAAACTTCAAGTAAAGATTTGTCAACCTTGGCCAAGGCATCTTTTGAATTGCTAAAATGGAGGGTGTTCTGGGGACCTCACCTCAAGGAGGCTGTATCTGTGATTCTTTCTTCTGCCAATGATTCTAACTGGCGAACTAGATCTGCAACACTGACATATCTGCGAACTTTTATGTACAGGTATGATACTTATTCTGCATCTCATCCTTTTTGTTATGGGCCTCTAATTTAAGTCATGTACCCCTTCTCTTTCCCTTAATGATTACTTTAGGGATGCCAAAATTCAAATCAAATTCTGCTTTAGTCGTTTTATTTTCTCTATGCAAACTTCTAAAGCAGAATTTGACAAGATATAAGTCATATATAACTAAGCTTTGGTCCACCCTTTATTTGTTTGCACCTCGAACTTTCTAGTTCCATACAATGTCTATTCTTGACAAGATACAACATATGATGTTGATTCTGGCATGTAGATAAGAAAGTTTTGTTATTATTTGTTAATTTTTTTTATAAACAACAGGCACACTTTCATTCTCTCAAGTGCGGAGAAACAACAAATTTGGAGAACTGTTGAAAAACTACTTATAGACAACCAAGTTGAGGTAAGTTTCTGGTTCAGGTGAATTATATAATTCTTTATTTGTTGACTACAAATTTACTTTCCTTGGAACATTATCTATATATACCTTTGAATTATAGACTCATCTTAATGTTCTAAAGCTTTTGACCTGTGAGGTAGAGAACACCTGAATTCAAGTGTTTCTGAAGGATGGTCCTCAAACGATGCTGCACAGATCTCTTGGCAGTTGTAGATTTTGTAATTTTTTACACTTCCAAATTATGTCTCAGATAAGAGAACATGCCGCAGCAGTTTTAGCAGGCCTAATGAAGGGTGGGGATGAAGATCTAGCTAAGGAGTTCCGTACTAGAGCTTACACGGAAGCTACTGTTCTTCAGAGGAAGAGAAAGCGGAGGTATTTCCCTTGCTTTCGAAAGATAATTGGTCTTAGTTATTTGATGTACTTTTGTAAAAAGGATTATATATCTGTACATTTACGCATGCTACACATTCATTTTTGGAATCTGCTTGTCTCGCATCAAGTTCTGTTAATTTCAGGGAAACTGAACCTCATTGTAGGGTAGAGAAAATTTGTAAATAACCCTTATTCCTAGACTCCTAGTAGATGTTACCTATTTACTTCTCTAATATATACTCTGATAATTTATGAATGCAGAAATTTGAGCTCAAGCCAATCCATAGCCTCTATTCATGGTGCTGTACTTGCTTTGGTAGCTTCTGTGCTATCAGCCCCATATGATATGCCCAGGTCTGTCTACATAAGAAACTGCTCATACTATGTCTTCACACAGTTACTCTAACAAGAACATTAACACTCCGAATTTCAGTAGCGTTAAGTATGACAGCTCCAATATATTTAATAACACTTCCCCTTCTTTTATCTTCTTGTATATGTTGCAGTTAAAGAATTTAAAATATTAAATATCATAATTATTTTGAAATAAGGGTTACATTTTTTTCATATTAAAATGAAGTGTGAAATTCTGAGTGCCAACAAGTTTGTGAAATTTAATTACTCATAAAAGCAGATTATTTACCCAACAAGAAGTTGTTTAATGTTTTGTGAACACTTGAAATTTTGAGTACTTATGTGTGAATCTGCTTTTCCTGAAATTGGATTCAGTAACCTTATCAAATGCCAGTGTATTTTGTTTTAATAATAAGCAGGGTACTCTGAAATAAGTATTATCGAACAGGGCCCTGAACACACATTGCACCTGACATGCTTACCTTAATCTGTAGAGAAGAGTTTAATAGTCTCATTAAACAACGAACTTATTTAAGTGGGTCCCCCCCCCCCCCCCCCCCCCNCCCCCCCCAAACCAACTAATTTCCACCTCTTTGTAGACAAGGCTACCATTATTTTGTCTCCAAAACTTAATTTGTTTGCCTGAAGTTTTATTTTTTGATTGGACTTTAAGCTTCATGCGTATGCATTTACTCTTCGGTGTTCCCACCCCTCAATTTATCATGTGTTTGATTTCTTCTTCCTTTATATTCTTTTTTGTATCAAATGTTTATGTCATTATCAATTTTCATTGTTCTCAGTTGGTTGCCCGAGCATGTTACTCTACTTGCTCGTTTTAGTGGAGAGCCGTCGCCCGTGAAATCTACAGTTACGAAGGCAGTTGCAGAATTTCGACGTACCCATGCTGATACATGGAATATTCAGAAAGACTCATTTACTGAAGAGCAACTTGAGGTATGTTTGTTGCCCAAACTAGACCTTATATTGTATCTATTCATTAGTTGTAAACTTCTAGTTTTCTAACTTTTTTCTTTAATTGACGCATGCAGGTTCTGGCTGATACATCTTCTTCGTCTTCATATTTTGCTTGATTCACAATGTAATTTATAGTAGAGAGAAGATATAGATGTAGCACAATTGATTGAAACTCAGCAATAAATGGCTGTTTTTTTATATATATTATTTCTTGTGCCATATATTATATAATGAGCTTTATTTACATTTAATACATTTATCAATTTTTCACTGCCATAAGAAATTTATTTTTTTCTATCTTCCCTCACACTTATATAACTTGTATTAGACTATTGGGTTCATTAGATCATCAGATGGTAAATCCCACAAGATGCTATCCGAGTTGAATATGTTGGATCCATTTCTCAGCTCTTTTCCACCCTCGGACTCCTCTCCATTTTCTTCCTCAAGTTTCTCATGCAGCTGGCCCTGCTGGTCTGCCGCAGTGCACGTGCTTCCAGTACACATGCTCTGGCTCCACGGCGATCCATCCCCTTCATTCCCAAAAGTTGATGGGGCATACTGAAATCCCAACATGGGTAAGGGGAAAGCACTGCAGGTCCCGGTAAAGTTTGCTGATGTTGCTCCAGTAGGGTCCCAAGGTTTGTGTGAAGGTAACATGTCTGGTTCTTGCATAGCCCTTGATAGACCGATCTTGATCTTCTCGATGGTGTCGTATTTTTCTTCCTGCTTACTGTTGATGTAAGTTGCTGCGCTGTTCCCTGCTGTTGCATTGGAATGTTGGAGCTGGAAGTCAATGCGTTTCTTTGTGAGGAGGTGTAGCATTTCATCCTTAAAGCAGCCCAGGGCGGCTTCTGCAAGGTGAGCCACCTGTGGAGGTGCCAGTGTTGTTGCAATCTCAGCCATGAGGTGGGAGAAGGGTTTGTGGGTCACGGGGTCTATCCCCATGCCTGAGAGCTTCTTCTTGAGCTTTGTGTTCCAGTGATTCTTCACATCGTTGTCAGTGCGACCGGGCAGTTGTGCTGCGATTAATGACCACCTGAGATATTTATGGCAACATGATTAGTATAAGCAGAGCACTATAAAAAATATGGTTACAGATTCACATAAGTGTTATGAATCTATTTTTACTGAACACCTAACTAAAATGGCTGCACCCATATCTTATTTATGACCTCACTAGAATGACCTTCACAAGATATGTGGAGTGGTGAATTTGTTAAGAGGTGATAATTGTGTACCGGTTGCCAACAACAGAGTGGAGCTTGACAATGGTTTGCTCTTCTGCGTCTGAGAATTGGCCGTGCTTGAGGTCCGGCCGAAGGTAGTTGGTCCAACGTAGCCTGCAGCTCTTCCCACATCTTTGTAGACCTTGTAAATCAAATCAACAGAAGAAAATTTAGAGAAGAGAGAGAGAGAAAGAGAGAGAGAAAAGAAATGATGTAGAATCAATTACCAGCATTCTTGGGGATGAGGCGCCAATTACGAGTGCCATGTTGGGCAATGTACGAAGAGAGCTTGTTATCTTCTTCAGGTGTCCACTGCCCCCTCTTCACATTGTCCTTCTCACAACATGGAATCCGACCCATCTCTCTATCTCTTTCTCTAAATCTTTTATAATACAATATTGGGAAATCAGCTAGACTGAAGTTGAGAGTATTACTGAAGTAATTAACTAAGTAGTAATTGTATAGTGGTAGTAGTAGTAGTGCCTGATGATGATCAGTAGCTAGCTAAGCTAATAATAGACTAATGGGTATGAAGGTTTTTTTTTTATTTGGGTAATTGAGGGTTGTTAAAAATAAAGAGATAAAAACATTTTGTTGGGTAGTTTAATTGTAATTTGTGAGAGTGCAGAGTGTGCAGGTTAATTAGCTATACATACCTATTCTATTGTTTATATAAGGGATGAGTTGCAAGTGCATGGGCAAGGTGGAGAGAACCCATCAAAGGCGCATGATTTTATTAAAGAATTCAACGCCATTGAGCGTGTGAGACTTGGGCTGGTAGCTCACTCACAAGACACCCGGTCAACCCTCTCTTTCTCTCTCCCTCTCTTGTAAGTTGACTGTAGCCTCTGCCTCCATCATCATCATCATCATCGTACGTGCGTTTGGGTATACGCTTATGTTGTTGGTTGGCTTTCTGCTCTGCTCACACAAAAGAACCAACTTACAGAATTACACAACGCCCACAAGTTGCAAAAGTTAAGGTTGTTGCACGTGCGGCTCACACACATTTATCTCGATCCTGTTGTGCATACAAAGTATAACCAAATGCATGCACCATCACCATGTGGGATGTGGCTGTCTCTCTGGGATGTCCAATCATATTGCATGCACTGATCTATATATGTTGGTGTCGTGGTATATGGCTTCATGTATTTATTCTTAAGCCTAAAAGAGCTTAGCTACCAAGATCTTGCCTAAATTAAATAAAAATAGACCCACATAATTTTATTATTGAGTCTTCTATTATGGATCTGCAGACTGCCTCTCATGGTTCAAGGAAGACACATATACTTGCAGACCAAAATCCCAAAATTTAAAAATACCTCAAAGTTCATATATGCCCAGAGAACAAGAAGTCTAATACATTTGAGTTCACAAACAACTTATCGTAAAATTTTGAGTAGTTTAGAGACTAATGTTATAAATGGTGAAATCTGCAAAACATCAAGTCTTGAGGATTATTAAATCCACCTCTGCTGTGGAGGTCTGAGGTATACACCCTTTGTTTACAATGAATGGAAATACTTTGATTTGTTTATGAAGAAAATTACATTACTCCCCTAGCTAAGTTTGGCACTTATAAGTCCTTCGACCGATCCAATTACACCCACAACTGTCACCAAAAAGCAAACTAAACTGAATATCCTTAGAACAATCCATTTTCTTGTCCAAGCCCCAATTTTCTTTTGTACAAAGTACATTTCTACAGGGAAATATATAGCCAAAGGCCAAAAGTTCAAGGCCCCTAACACCCCCAAAACTTGGTTGAAATAAGGAAAAATCATTGCAATTCCAGTAGTTGACACAACATAAACAGTTCGGAAACATATCCTGAAGGGATTCACTTGAAATCTTGGCAACAATGGGACTTTGATGGTGTAAAAGTTGTTCACAAATCCACTGTCTGGGAATCTCTGGCTAAACCATCTCTCAGCAACTGCAAATACCGGTTGACTATAGATCTGACAGATAAAACATGTGAAAAAGAACATAACTAAAAAAAAAACCAAAGATGATTCAAACTTGAAATTTCGGTATAGATAGATTGGTAGTACCTGATATCCTCCCACCAAATGAAGAACAATGCACGCATTAGCAAAATCAATGAGCCAGTAAGGTTCGTAAAATCCAAATCCTGTCAAGAGGTTCCCCGGCGTGTCATTCCCAAAGGCTGCATATCCAAAAGATCCACAACAGAGGTAGAAGAAGGTTGTGATAAAGATGGCAATCATTGAGGCCTTCTTCATAGTCTGATTTTCTGGTGGAGGGGACTTCAAAGTATCCTTGATTCGACAGATATCACAATTCGATATTAGCTTCTAAATTAAAATTTTCCCTTTTGTTTAAATGAGAGATCAGATTAATCTGTGCTTGAACTTGATAATTTTAATGGTTTTAATCAGAATTATTATTGTCAAAACTCAAAAGATTAAAAATCCAACCTGAATCTCAAGAAGAATAATAGAGTATGGATAGGCAAAAGCAATATCCCCAAGTGCTTGGAAGGCTAACCATAATTTATCAGCAACATTAGAGGTTGGAACTCCTGTCAGGTTCCCCTTAATGCTCCCATTTTCTGCAATTTATAAACAGTTCATTAAAAAGCAGAACAACTGTCTTTTCAACTGGATGATCCAACATAATTTGAAATAATGTTTTGCTCATTGAACAAAAATGTTGTATTAATTTCCATTAAGTGTAGGCCATTTGTTTTCTTAAGTTCCTATTGAAAATAGTATTGAAGTTCCGGATTTCTACTCATCCCATTCATAATTTTCACAAGCCATTAGAGCATTACTTCTTCCAATGAAACATAGTCGAGTTTTTCTTCTAAAAGAGGCATGTAGGTTGGGGAAAAGAAGCAGGAAAATGAAAGCAATACCTATAACTTTTGCAAAGCCAAGCCCAAGTCCAATAAAAGAGTAAGCAAAGGACATGATTGCTGCAATAACTGAAAGCCATTCCATGTTATGGAAATCTGGTATTTGTGACACCACAATCTGAATGAGTCCAAATAGCAGCATATACAGAGTATCCCCATATTCACATGAAGCCTGATGCCCTTCTCTGTGATAACAGTTTGACCTCTGAATGGCCCTAAATTGACAAAATACAATACAAAATATAATACAGGACCTTTGCCATATTGAATTCAGTTGGAAAGGAGAAGAGTGAGCTTCAATAAATGAATAGAATCCAAGTAGAAGTTAATCTCAACCATTAAATACAAAAAAAAAGTTAAAAAGAGAGAGAAGAGAGAGAGAGAGAGAGAGAGAGAGAGAGAGAGATAAAAAGCACAGCCTCAAAATTTCCAATACACAACAAATGAAAAACACAGCATCCACTGGGGAAATACCTCATACTGGTTGCAGTGGTAACCACATATGCAATACCAGCTCCATACATGCTGAAATATAGAAGGAACCCACAAAACCAGGTCTGTTTTCTACCTGAACTATCACTGAGCCAAATCAGAATGCATACTAAAGATTCTAATCTATTGGAAATGTATCCTAATTTGAAGACTATAGAAAAAGAGCAAAAGAGGGGTTTTCAGTCTTTTACTGTTGAGATTCACTCTGACAGCATCCATGTAAGAATAAGTTCGAGTTCCTGTTACAGGGTCAGGAGACCTGTAACAATCTGAAAGGAGGAATGAAGAAACATAGGTGACAATTGCAAAACAAAGCATGGAAACTGGGCCTCCAATCCATCCTAGCTGTGAAGTACTCCATGCCAAAGACAGAACTCCAGATCCAATAACAGCAGTAATGATATGCGCCACTCAACTCCACAAGGTTCCTGATTGAGTTTTCCCACTACAACTAAATAAATTCAAGACCAAGTTTCATGTCAACATAATTATGGGCTGAGAGAAAGTTTACCAGTTCTTAGTGGATGGCCATCATCATCACAGGAAACATTACTAGCTAATTCAAGAGGGTGCTGAAACAGTATAGCTTATGAAGTTTATGAGACCTGTATAGCCAATACAGAGGGCCTAAGGCCAACAATATAATGAAGAACACTATACAAAACATGCATTGATGCAACTAAACACAGTGCCTGACATGGCAGCAGTTTCATCTGCCTTCTCTATCTAAACTATATGGGTTTCATTTATGTGTTTATCAGCATGTAGCTTTGCCACCGTATAGAACTTCTTTGATTCCTACACGGCTGTAGATCGGACTTGAAAAAAACATTTTTTACGTCCCTTTTGACCCTACCAAGTGCAGAACTGTGGACATACTATACAGTGTTACTTTCCCAATAATGGAGGAATGGCTGTCGTGTTCATCTTTTACCCATTTGTTTACTTTACCCGTTACTTTATTTTGGAATTTATAGTAACATGACCGCGCCTGTCAGTATCAGAGCTGAGTGGGTCGGTGATCACTGATCAGTTCCCTCCTCTGACAAAGTAATTGCTTGAAAACAATATTTTCTTTCTCAATTTGACAACACTACACTATATATTATGGCCAATGAACAAAAAAGAGAGGCTATAACTTGTATTCATGTCTCGTAAAAAGTTAGATGTGCTTGCAGACCTAAGACCTTCAATGCAAACTACAGCTCTGATTATCCATCTTCTTGTTCAGTGGTTTCTGACTCATCCTAAGCTGAAATTATAAATGGGTAGGAGTTATGAATTCACTGCCTTGAGTGACGCAATACCCATAAATACCATAAATACCATAAATACTCATCACACTTGAGTGACGCAAGCTTACATATTCTAGGAAGAACCTCAGCAGTTACAAGTTGGCCAAAAAAAAAGGTATAAAAAGTCCTAGAATCGTACCATCTCATTATCGCACGTGCCAAAGCGTATACATACTAGTGGTCATTACAACTCTTTTTGTTCCATCAGCAAAAAGCTTGCTACTATACAAATAGCAGTCTGGCGGCTCAAACTACATATGACACCATATGAATCAAACTATCAAAGAACTCAAAAGTTGAACTTTCTAGTATGTATTTCTCTAGGAGCTCTCCACTAAACTCACGATGGAAAATGCAAACAGAACAAAAATAACACGAACAAAAGACATTAGCTTATCACCTATCATATTATGTGATAGTTGATTACTATAATTAATGTCTACAGTTCCTATTTTCAATTTGTAATTTAATATCATGCTGATATTTGTTAGCGACAACTTTTGCCTCTCTCTTATGTCACGCCTGTCGAACTCGCATGTCACAAAATTTCTGGAGTGCAAAAATTACGTGATACTACAGCCTATGCCTATTAATTGTAAATTTTAACTCTGCCTGGAATTTATTTCTTTGTCACTTTTGTGCAATGTTTCGTTATTCCTATCTTTTCATGTCGAGAGGTCTACTCGCATTCATCTATGTCTTGGCAATTTGGGATAGGCTCAGATAGCTACCATGTCAGAATTGTTAATTTGTTATGAATCTATTGGGCCAGAGTAGAAAAGGAGTTGAGTAGCCCATATTCAACAGAATGGGCCAATATGCTATACAAATACAAGCATCCCAATCCAACTCAAAATATTATCGGGCCAGACCTGCCAGCCCAATATCTCGGGCCTTGCAACTTAGACCCTCTAGGCTGAGTGGGCTTCTAAGTGGGCTTCTATAGTACTTCGGACTTGCAGGCTAAATGATGACACCTTTTCTTTTTTGGGTACCCATTGGTTTTTTTTTTGGGCAATTAAAGATGACACCTGTTGTTTTTTTTTTCGGCCTAAAATAATAAAGATGATACCTGTTGTTAATTTCAGAGAAAACAGGGAAAAGAAAAAGGCCAAGGCCACACATAAAAACAAGCCAACCATTTGCCTAAAACTCTAAAAGCCGAGAAAAGTTTAATGAGGAATACCTGACACTGCCAGCGGCTGTAATGGTATATGCAATTCCACAGCCATATAAGCTCTCATGTACAAAAACTGCACACACAGTTTTCCGCTTCTCTCCTAAAATTCCATCATATACAGGTCAAATTTGATACTCCTGATATGTACATGGGAATGGTATGTGGTCCAGTTTTATAGTAGTTTCCCTTTTTAGCAAAGTTTGCACACAATTTAAAAAGTAACACATACCATGCATCAAACAAGGTATAGCTTTGCATAAAAAATTGACAGTGGGATGTGGCACAGAATAGAATAGAAAAGATTAGAAATTGCTAACCTAAGTACATCTTGACAGCTTCCATGTAGGACCGGACTCTGGTCGGGCCAGATGAATCCGGGTATCTGTAGCAGTCAGCGAGGAGGTTGTTGGAAAGAATGGTGACTGAAGCAAAGACTATCATAAGCAATGGACCTGCAAACCACCCTAGCTGAGCCATACTCCATGCAAGGGATAACACCCCTGCCCCTATCACACCTGTTATTATATGTGCATTTGCAGTCCATATGGTTCCTATACATACAGTTCATATGAAGATTAGTGTCAAAATCTTAATCAGATTCTGCATGTTGTATTACAATCCAGATTCTGATCAAAAACCAAATCCAAAGTTGCCATGAAACTGAAATATCTGATGAGCAAGATATTAAATTGTGCTACTTTCTCAACTGCCAATCCCACCTAACCAAAAACCACTGCTATACCAACTAATTGGCACCACCTGGTCTTGTATGAGCCAACAAGCTCTAAAACAAGGACATCCTATTTCCCTTAATTCTAACAGATTTTCTGTGCAGCAAAATTTAACTATATACATGACTCAATGAAATTGGTAAGAAATAAACGAATGAAAATCATTTATTCTGTACTGAATGCAAATAAAATGAAACCAAGACTAGAAATAGTGGGATAAATTCAGATTACCAGTTCTTTTGAGAGGCTCATTGGGTTCACTTGATGAAGCAAAGCTTACGAGCAATGGTGACTGCTGGTCTTCTGCTTCAATACCCATCGTTCTCCCTCAAAAATTTTGATAGATACCACTTGTCAAGCATGCGAAGGCATATAAATAAACAGAAAGTTTGACTGCTGATCTTCTGATCTCTTTAGAAGGTAAAAGTAACATGTCCTAAGCAGAATCAAATCACAGAAAAGATGAATTGAAAAAGCAACAGATGGTAGTCTAATATTATTTTGCCACATCCCAGATGTAGTTGACTGTTTTCTGTTCTGGAAAGGTACGCGGTTGACAGTTTGGTAGAAAGCTATTGCGAACCATTTGGGTCCCCGGCATTATTTTTCTTCTATTGAATTTTCATCACCTACCTATACAAAACTGACCACATGATAAATTTTAATCACCCGGGTAATCTTGAGGGATTTTCGTTTTCTGGATCTCCTCTTAAGTCACTATCAGTGTTAAGTTTATTTAATAATTCCAAAGTCGTGCTTAAATGTAGGTTCTTGTCTACAAGCAACCCAAAAATCAAAGATCTAGAAAAATGGGTTCTCTGCTAACAAATAATTAGATAACAGCGGCTCATCTACAATTCAACATCAACATAAACTTCATGGCAGCTCGTAGAAGTTTGAATCTGTGGGGTGGAAAAAGGGCTCATGTAGGAAAACCGCCATTGTAACTGAGTTTTCAAGGTTAAATCTAGATTTGTAACCAACTGGAAGAAGGGTAAGTAAGCCCAAGTATCATCCTATCTTCTTGTATTACAATTATCTTATTATACAGTCTTTAAATGTATTATTAAAATTGTTTAAGCTAATCAATAATAAAGAAACAAATTGGCATTATAAATATTATGATTGACAAAAAGGGTTCTCTTATTAATATTATTATAAATAATAAAAATGTTTTAACAACAAAAGATAAAAGAATATATATATTTGTCTATTTCTGTAACATACACGGTACACCACTTTCCCCTTATCTTGGTCAAGGTTCAATATCCAAGCAAGCGCTCAGCCAGATACCTCTGCTCAATAATATTCATTGAACAAGAACAAGCAGAAGTTGGCCAAAAACAAAAACAAAAACAAAAACCAAAAAAAAAAACATAAACAGTTGAAAACTGAATTATATGTACAAACAAAATATGACTCAAAGCATTTACAGATCCACCTTAGGAATCAGCAGCTTCGTCAACTAATTAATTACATATCATCTCCAAGATAACATTTCATTTCGTACAGAGTCATCTAGTCATCTTCAACAGCGTCCATGACTAACTTTTCGATTGTGCTTCATCTACAAAATCACACTCAATATATCAAGAAACAAACTTGCAGGCCCTATACGGTATTAATTATCTAATTTCAAAAAACTTGGCAAGGTTTCCAGCGTATAAAATGGAAGTTTAATTTAGAACCCACCTACTGAAGAAGGATCTGCATGAACAAAGAAACTTGCAGCGACTATCAGATAACAAAGAATAAGCATCAACCCTTTGAAGTAATTAGAGGTTCCATCCTGCAACCAAAACATGATCAACAAATAAGGAATGTTATAATGGTTAATAAAGAAATTATCAACTGAGAAGATAACAATGACCACAAAATATTAAAATAAATAAATAAATTACAAACTCGTTCAAAATTGAAAGGATATTAGCAAATCAAGTTAATTCATACAGATACTCGACATCATAAATGCTGCAACCCTTTTATATCCAACTCCATATAATGATTAAGTGCTTTTGTTCTTAATCTCAGTAATTAAATACGTACCTGCAGCAAAAAGGCTACAACTAAGACGGTTATAAAAAGTGTTGCTGTCTCAAAAAGTTGGAAGTTTAAGTCCATAGGGCGCCCCATAATCCACCCAACAACTACACAAAAAGGAATCTGCAGTAATTGAAACAGAGTAAAATATTAGAGATTTATGTATGGAAAATAGAAAAGCATGACTATTAATTATTATTATTAACCTGCATAGAAACCAACACGGATGACAAGATATACAACTTATAATAAAGAGTGATATACATCTCTGTGCAAACAAAGCCTTACGTGTTATTTTATTGGAAGTATAAAACATAATAAGACATTCAAGGCCTTCAGATAAGTACCCACCCCAAACATAGATATCTGCGTTGATGATCCTATTGCCACTCCCAAAGAAATGTCCTATAGAGAGAAAACTCACAGTTATTGCAATGCAAAGTAACAAAAACTTTAAGAGAATGTCAAAACCTTGTGACTCACAAGCTTGTCCTTCATGGCAAACATAACAGCACTAGCATGCTCTGCAGCATTACCCACGATTGGGAGCAAAATGACACTAATAAATGCAACTGGGATATTCCATGCTACAGATGCTCCCTGTAAATCAATCACCCAACCAGAAAGCTCATAAATCATAAATAGCAGCAAAACAAAGAGTTTCCAAACTTTCAACTTTCATCCCATCACAATATTTAGAAAAAATATATATTTTTTCTTTTGAGAACTCTTAAAATCAACCACTTGCAATCTGGATAGCACAACTACCCACATTGACCAGCAACAAAAAGTAAAAGGCAGCAGAGAAAAAGGAAAAAGAGAAAAAAAGAAAAAAAAGGGAGGAACAAGAAAAATTTGTATTTAGATATAGTCTCAAAAACCCAAATACAGCATCTTCAAATTACCTCTATAGCATTAACTAAATATTCTGATAGGATTGAGATCCAAGCAGTCATTATTGACAGCCAAATTATTGATTCCCATTTAGAGATCTCGGGAGTTTCATCATCATCACAGTTCTCTTCATTCTGAGTCCCTTCCTGAGTTCATACCATACAAAAATCAATAAGTTATAAGAGCAAATGCAAGCTAAACATTGTTAATAAGAGAAACTATATGTGTGAAAGTTTCTGCATGTGAATGCCATAAGAAATCATAAGTCCAAAGAATGAGGTGGCCTGGGTGAAGAGAAATAGTAAACATCACATGGTGCTAAACTTTCTTAGCCAAACAATGAAATTAACTCCAGACTAAAGATGTTAATGATAATAGAAAGAATAATTATTTACCCAAAAAATAAAAACCCGAACTAACCTCATTTAAAGGAACATATAGATGCTTTTGGCTCTTTAACTGGAAGAAAAGATATGTGGCATATGCCAGAAGCATGATGCAACTGCTAAATCTTGAAAGAGCTAACTCTGACTTCCCAAAATGCACCTCAGTGTGAGTGTAGTGCAGAACAGCTGGAAAAAGTAGACCCATGACTGCCATTAATAGCAATCCTGAGTTCACAACAGCAGTTGCCTGTCCAACTACAGCTTCAGAAAGAAAGATAAAAGGATTGGAAATTCTAAAAAAGAGAAATTGATATATTTACCTTGTTAAACACCTGTTCCTTATTTTGAAAAACAAGCCCGCCACTGAAGAATGCACATCCAAGCACCAGCAACATGTTTGATAGAATGGAGCCTAATAACGACTGCTGAACAACGCGTAACATTCCACGTTTCAGTGCATAAATTGATATAATCAGTTCTGTTGCATTTCCAAAAGTAGCATTTAAAAGACCCCCAACTGCAAGTTCCAATTTGATATATCAAAAACTGAACCTAGAAGGAAAAATTGTTACTGACCATTTTCTAAGACTCTAACAAAACAGTAAGGCATTAATTATACTAGAATAAAAACTCATATGCTTCAAAGCATGGATGACTATGTAGCACAACAGATAAAATATGTATATCAATATACTACATGAAACTGAATATTTTCAAAGAAAAACATAAGGTAAAATGAGTGAAGGAAACAGACAAGCATTTCCCCTACTACTGACACAGTAACACATATATTGCATACTTCTTTTACATTGAGGTTGGAAACAATGAGATGAAGAAAATTTCCTGATCAAGAATGCAACCTAGATAATGTTTTATAATTTTCAGCAAGATCTCTTTTTCTTTTTTTACTGACTTTTTCAGCAATAGATATGAAAGAAAACCATATTTAGATTGCCATCTCTATCGTAGAGATTAAACTATTTAATTGACCAAACCAAAAGTACTAAGTGGTAGAAAGTAACCAACTATGAATAAAAGAACAAGAAAAACATTACCAGTAGCTCCAGTATAGAATGCCAGCTGCCTATAAGAAAAAAATAAAGTTCAGTTTAGGTACTTAACAATTTAAGTTACTCGGATATAGTTGGAATGGAAGGATAAAATAACTACTTACTCTGTGGCATAACCTAAACGCTCAGCTAAAGGCGTTATACCCAACAAACTCAAAAAAAAGACCCAACCCTGCAATTCACATCCATAAATTAGAAAATTATTTGAAAAATGACTGAAAATTAACAAATAAGGGAGAGTTGCAACTCACATTATGGCCAGTAAGATTATGAACAAATATCGCTAGAGGCCCAATAGGCATGAGCAAGTTGAGTTTATTTGAGAAAACTACAGTCTTTACACTCCTATAAACAATATTCCTCCATGCTTTATCACGACCAATTTGTGAACCTCCTGAAAATGACCCTTCCTCCACTGTTTGAATAGAATGTGTCTTTTGAGCCTCTGCCTCCGGAGTAAAAAGACTTTCATCCTCAAACTCGTGTATTGATCCACTGTCCAGTGATTCCATCTATTACAAGAAACACCATACCGTTTATAACATCACTTAAACAGATCTTCACAGTGCTTATGCCAAAATCACATTACATTATCTGTTTTTAAGTTGCATTGTGTAAACCTATTGAAGTTCTATAACTGAAGGGCTGCAAGAAAAAGTTTCAGCTGTCAAAGAAAGAAAATAAAACTCACTTCAAGTTGAGACTGGATTCCAAGCACTTGTAACTTATAAGTCATCTTCTTTTATCAAATACGCAATGGTTCATCCAAACGAAGAAAAGGACATTCACCCACGAAGTTCTTCGTGTACATCCTCAAAATGAGACAAGAAGACTCAAGAATTTTAGGACCAAGTTGGATATACTGCAAAATATTTATAACAAAGAAATGAAGCTTAACACAATTAAATTCATAAAGTATTAATAGCTCAAAAGTTCAAAACTAAAGCCTACCAGATCCCCACAAAACTAAACTTTGAAAATGGTCCCTTCTACTATGAAATTGTATTCTCAATACCAATTCGGGTTCCAGTGCCAAGACTCTATTTTAGCCACATAAAGGGTGAAAAGAATTCTAATTTATTAATTCTAAACTCAAAGTGCGTCAATTGCATATTGCTCTCGCTCCAGAACTCAGAATTAACAACAATAAATGCCGAAATTCAAACGGGGTATATATAAAAATACGAAATTTGAAATTGGGTTTTCAATGAATTCCTATAAACGATGAGTATTTGTGGTTCTTGGAAATTCGGGTCTAATAAAGCAACAACCATGCCAATTTCAAATGAGTCGCATCCAAGAATCCCCAGGAACTGCAACGACGCAAATTAACAAATATAGAAAGAACAGAAAATTAAAAGAATGATAAGGAAAGGATCATATACTTGATTCGAATACTTTGCTATAATTAGCTGAGAAATCCAGTATGGGTCTGTGTCTGTGTCTCTCTTTTGTCTTTTTCGTTTTCTTCTTTATTTTTGGGTTTTTTCTTTCTTCGTTAAAAGATTGAAGATTGGATCTTGCATCTCTTGCATATGAGACAGTTTCGTGAAGAACAACTTTGGTCACTAGGTCTACCCACGTCCCCGAATGCGCGTTGAATCAATGAGACCCAATCATATTAAAACGACGTGCCGTTTTTTAATAATTGAATTCGAAGGTAAAGAGATAAAGGGAAAATTTTTTTAAAGGGTTTAGGGAAAGAAAATTGAGGCCCAACAATAAAAGACAACATGACAGCCCAAATGAAATTCATACGTATTATTTTTCTATAAATATTCAAAGTTAAAGACTTTTTCATAAATACTTGGCCAAAAAAAAAAAGAAGACCTTTTCATAAATAAAAGTACCACAAGGTAAAACCGTAAAAGTACCATTAGATTTTTTCTACTGAATATAAGTATTTGTTATTTGGTTGAATAAATAAATGTGAAGATAATAGTATTTAATAATTCGGTAAACTACTGTTAAGCCCCAAATAAACTAT
>QANT01000862.1:0-30395 GCA_003254885.1 Purshia tridentata
ATTAAAACTGAAGTTGAGACTATATTAACTAATTTTCAAAATAATATAAAAATATCAATAACAATTTTGTCAAAAATTTATAAATTTTATCTAAGGTCCATCATATATGGGCCAAAGAACAATAGAAAGGTAAATTTGTCAAACAAATAAAGCCCAAAACAAATGGGTTGTAAATTTGTGACCTATTTTAAAAATCAAGTTCATTAGTTAGTAGTTAAACCTAAAAATTATGAGCAAAACTAATTTTCTAAAAAAGTATTGAAACTAGGTATTTAATCCTAAATTTCTAAAATTAAATTTGTTATCTTTAGTAATTATAAAAAAAAATCAATTTAAAAGCTTAGCCCAATTAATGATTCAACTTTGAGCAAAATAGTTAATTCCACCATGTGAGTAATTATATCCAACTTCTTATGTTGGTTAATTTGTTGCATACTTGTGTTGTGTTTCATAAATAGCATAAAGAAACGCACGTAACTTAGAATATTTAGAGAGAGAGAGAGAGAGAGAGAGAGAGAGAGAGAGAGATTCTGACCTTGAACCATTGCAATTGTCTTTGCATTTGCAAAGCTGCACCTTGAACGGCTATAGCAGGGGACAAATTTGCTGTTGTATGTAGCATATTATTATTCAACTTATCGCAACAAGTAACAAAAGGATTTTTCTCTTTTTCACTGATCCCGTATATAAGGCTATAAACCTTTTCTTGACGATACTCAATTGCACATTGATAGATGCTCCTACCTTTTGAATCAACGATGTCTCTAAATTGTGGCTGTGCTTCACATATTTGAGTAATAAACTCAAAATGCCCTGCTTTTACGGCTTGGAAAATTGATGTCATTATGATATCTTTCACTTCTGTAAGGTTTGTCATGTAAGTTTAGAATATAACAAGCACATCTAACTAATCCCAATAACCTGCAATAAGACCACACAATACATTAGCTTCACATAAGACTAACCATTAGAAGCCATGTCAATGCTTTCAGTATCTGTTCGACAGTGTCCAGTATCTGTGCAGCAGCACAAGTCTTCTGACCAATTTGATCCTTAATAGCAGGTCACCAATGGGACAGAACAACGAATTGCTTAGAATGATCAATTAGCCAGGGACCTGTGCCTTTATATATATATTGAGCAGACTCCCAATGCCTCCCATTAAGGCGTTGGCAATCCAATCCTAATTTGACAATAATAAGGACTTTGACTTAATTAATATCTTGTACAAACAGGTATTTGGTACCCTTTGAGTAATCCTAATACTACATGGATACTGTCTTATATTCATTTAGGAATCCTATTGCTTGTTCTATAGCAATTAAGTCATCATGACTCCTAATGACATGTGGTTTAGTCCATTTGATTCTTATAATCTCCCACTTGGACTGACCACAGTCAATTGTCATGCCATCTCAATGCATACAGCAATCTGAATTTGCGCTGGATCCTTGTATGAACTTTACACTCAGTCAATCTAGTCAAACTGTTGTTGCAGATGTTAGACTATAGGAAAAAATGAAACCAAATGTGATTTCATCACCCTATAACCATTAACACCCAAACTTACAGTTCACTCGATCATGAACAACATATTAAATGTCTGATGTACTGAATTCAGGCTTTTTGGTCCTGCTGGAAAAATTGGTATTAACCAAACTGCATGTATATATTACGTATGTTCGAACATAAACACTTAAAAAAATGAATTGGTGTTTGCAATATGAATTTCTGGAAAATATATGAACTTTGAACTAAGAATGTAGTCATGATAGGTTTAGTTCAGTTCTTTTTATGATCCAATATCTAAATTTGAATCTGCATTACTTAATACTCATCAAGAGAAGACATAAATTAAGAGAAGACTTATTAAAATTTTTGAGAAAGGATCACAGCTCCCACTGATCTGTAGCTCCAAGGTTCTCGAGCACTCCCATCTCCTTAACATGCTTCTTAAATACTCCCACTGGCAAAGCTTTAGTAAATGGATCAGCAAGTTGGTCCTTAGTGTTCACATACTCCACGTTTAACACTCCAGCCCTTACATTCTCTCTTACCAGTAGGAATTTTGTCCCTATGTGTTTCGACTTTGAGGTCCTTTTGCTATCTTTAGAGAAGCAAACTGCTCCACTGTTGTCACACATGATCTTAATTGGATTAGATGCTGCCTCGATTACCTTTGTCTCTAACATGAAATTTTTCAGCCAAATGGCTTGAGTTGCAGCCTCATACACAGCTACATATTCTGCTTGCATGGTTGATGTAGTAATAAGGGTCTGCTTCACACTCTTCCATGATACTACAGCTCCACCAAAAATGAAAACATACCCCGAAGTTGATTTCAAACTATCCAACCAGCAAAGTTAGAATCCGAGTACCCTATTAGTTCCAACTTTTCTACTTTCTTGAACACCAACATGAATTCTTTGGTCCTCTTAAGATATCTTAGAACCTTCTTACCTGCAACCCAATGTGCCTCCCCTGGATCAGTTTGATATCTGCCTAACATACTCACTGCAGAGGCAAGGTCTGGCCTTGTGCAAGTTTGTGCATACATCACTGACCCCACAAGTGATGCATAAGGTTTATCACTCATATAATTCCTCTCTTGCTCATTCGAAGGACACTGGCCTTTGTTAAACTTATCCCCTTTGGACATACGTGACTCACCTGGTTTGCAATCTAACATGTTGAACCTTTTAAGAACTCTCGAAATATAGGCTTCTTGGGAAAGTCCTAGCAATTAACACTTCTTCCTATCCCTTTTAATTTGAATTCCCAAAACATATGATGCTTCCCCAAGGTCTTTCATGTCAAAATTGTGTGCCAAGAACTTCTTAGTTTCAAGTAGTAACTCCATGTTTGTGCTTGCAAGTAAAATATCGTCTACATATAGCACTAAAAGGATAAAATTTCTCCCACTCCTTTTAATGTATATGCACTCATCTGAATGGTTTTCAGTAAATCCATAGGAACATATGACTGAATCGAATTTGATGTACCATTGTCTTGATGCTTGTTTTAATCCATAAATGGATTTTCTTAACTTACAAGCCAAATGTTCATCTCTTTCCTTTATAAAACCCTCAGGTTGAGCCATATAGATATCCTCTTCCAACTCACCATTTAGAAAAGCAGTTTTGACATCCATTTGATGAAGTTCCATGTCAAAATGTGCCACTAATGCCATGATAATTCTGAATGCTTCTTTGCTTGAAACTGGAGAGAGTTTCAGAGTAATCTATCCCTTCTCTTTGTGTAAATCCTTTTGCTACAAGCCTAGCCTTGTGTTTCTCCACACTACCATCTGGATTCATCTTAGTCTTGTAAATCCATTTGCATCCAATGGCCTTGCAATTTTGAGGTAGTTGAGTAAGTTCCCAGACCTGATTCTTATGCATGGATTCGATTTCTTGCTGCATGGCAATTTTCCATTCAGTTGCCTTGTCATTGCTTATTGCTTGTGCATAGCTCTTTGGATCAGACTCCTCCCCTATGTCAAACTCCACTTCCTGCAGGTATAACACATAATCACTAGACAAGGCAGATCTTCTTTGCCTTGTCGAGTGCCTCCTAGGTACTTCTTGTATCTGTTGGCCCAAATTCACTTGTTGCTACATGTTTTGTTCCCCATTGTTCTGAATTTGAACATCTGCAAGTGTTGCTTCTTGTGGTTCCTGCAAATTTTGTTCATTCTCTTGAACCCCCATTGGGTTTTGGAAAGTCAACTCGATGTATTCCACCCCAGGTGCGTCCTCATTGATTTCTTCTAAAGCAAAATCTTCCATGTCAGTGTCATTTGAAGTGTTTGAATCCTCCATAAACTTGGCTACACTTGTCTCCACTATTCTGCTATGTAAAGTTGGGCAATAAAATTTGAAGCCTTTGGATTTTTCTGAATATCCTATGAAATAGCCACTTGTAGTTCTAGAGTCCAGTTTCTTAATATCTGGATTATATAGTCTAGCCTCTGCCTTGCAGCCCCAAATATACAAGTGTGACAACACAGGCTTCCTACCTATCCATAACTCATAGGGGTCATGTCTATAGCTTTGCTAGGTGCACAGTTTGACACATAGTTAGCAGTCTTTAAAGCTTCACCCCATAGGAATTTTGGCAGACTTGTGTTGCACATCATGGACCTGACCATATTGATTAAGGTTCGATTCCTCCTCTTTGCCACTCCATTCTGCTGTGGAGTGCCAGGGGTAGTGTATTGAGCCTTAATGCCATGTTGTTGCAAGTATGTAGCGAAAGGTCCCATGTGTTGTCCGGCCTCATTGTATTTTCCATAGAATTACCCTCCCCTATCAGACCTCACCACCTTAATTTGCTTTCCTAATTGCTTTTCCACTTCTGTTCTGTAAATTTTGAAAGCTTCTAATGATTGTGATTTTTCAGATAATAGATAAACTATACAATATCTAGAAAAATCATCAATGAATAGAATGAAATAGGAATGTTTGCAAATAGTTTGGCAGGGAAAAGGTCCACAAATGTCAATGTGGATAAGCTCAAGTAAACTATGGCTTCGGATTGACCCTTTTTTCCTATGGGATGTTGTCTTTCCTTTTATGCATTCCACACAATCATTGAAATCCGAAAAATCCAATTGGGGTAATATATTGTCTTTGATTAATAATTGCATTCTTTCCTTTGATATGTGAGCAAGCCTCTTGTGCCATAACTTAGACGAAAATTCATTTTTCTTTGTTCCTTTATTTTGATGTGTGACAGAAATAGCATTAACTTCACTATCATTAGAACATTGTAACTTCCAATGCTCATTTACTAAACATGCAGTGCCAACCATAAAAGAATTAAGAAACAAATCCATACTTTCTTTATTGAAATTTAAACTAAAATTCCTTCTAGTCAATTGAACAACTGAAATGAGGTTCCTTCTTAAGGAAGGTATAACAAAAACCTCTTCTAAGATTAATGCAAAACCAGTTCCTAATCTAATGGAGACTGCTCCAATGGCTTTGACTGCTACTTGCATTCCATTCCCCACTCGAATGCTGACTTCATTCTTCCTTGGTGTCCTCCTTTTTGTGATACCCTGCAAGGAATTTGCAATATGAATGGGTGAGCCTGAATCAATCCACCAAGAATTGAAAGAATAGTCAACTAAATTAATTTCGAGATAGAGACAATATGGAATACCTTTTTGAATCATCCAAGCTTTCCATTGGTCACACTCTTTCTTAAAATGGCCTATCTTTTTGCAGTGAAAACACTTAAACTTAGTGGTTTTCACTACCTTAAGGCCATCTTTCGATTTGGAAAAATTTGCATTGTCATTTGTTCCTTTATGTTTCTGAAATTGTTTCTTATGCTTCTTAATTGAGTTGACCTGCTGATTTGATTTCTGCACAAAGTTTACTTCTGCCACTGTCTTGCCTTTCTTCCCCCTCTCCTCCTCTTGCACACACATAGAAATCAACTCATTTAAGGTCCATTTCTCTTTTTGTGCAGCATAGATTGAGGTCAGATGCTGATATGACTCGGGCAGTGACATAAGCACTTGATGAACAATGAATTCGTCTGCTATAGGTATGTTCAGCACTCTTAGCTTACCTGCAATGTTAATCAAGGACATAATATATTCCCTCACACTTCCTATTCCATCAAACTTCCTACCAGTAAATGCTGCCATCAAATTGCTTTTTTCGGCCTTCTCAGATTCTTGGTACTTCTCACTGATGGACACCAAATATGCCTTAGCATTGTTGCTCTCAGGAATTCCACCCTTCACTATGTCAGCCATTGCTCTCTTCATGATCAGCAGTGCCATTCGATTTGCCTTTTCCCATTTTTCATGCTTAGCCTTTTCTTCTGCAGTGCTTGTAGCTGTCAAGGCATCTGGTTTGTCTTATCTAAGAGCTAAATCTAGATCATTAAGACCTAGGACTATCTCAATGTCCTGCTTCCACTTTTTGAAGTTGTGACCATTCAATGGCTCAATGCTTGCGAAGCTCATTGATGCTGCAAAAAATCATTGTTTGATTGTCTCAGGTTAGTGCTGTAAGTAATGTATATGAATACCTGAGAATGAATTTTCCTACACTGCATGAGACCATTTTGTTCAGGTCATGGAGTGAGGTTTTAATTAATCATGTTCTCAAAATGTCATGAAATCTATTATTTTAAGTGTGCTCCTGCATTTTGTTCAACATAGAGAAACACTTAAAAGAATACTTGATCTCATAATATTCTGTAACATGCGAGCCTTAAGTTCTTAAATATCCATGTGTTTCATGTCAAAACACTAAATTAGACAGAATATGAGTATCTAATAAAACTAAGGCTGCTGCTATAATGGTGATTTTCTGCCTTTACTGTAGGTTTCGATAATAGCTTTCATTATACTGAAATTTTTGTGTTATCAATATAGTGAGTGCTATGACCAAATTAATGAGAAAATCTCTGTACTGAATGCGGATTAAAAAAAAATTGTATCATGCACAGACTAAACATCCATATATGATAAAGCATTAAACCAAATCAATTAATAAACCAAGAGATAACAGTTTAGTCAGGCACTTAAACGCAAGCAAGTTAAACAAATATGCTATATTAATTCATAAGATTGCTTGCATGGATTTCTAAATACGATCAGGAATGAAAAACTGTAAAGGGAAAAAATTTATGCAGCAAGGCACAATTGCCATATGCAACAAATATAACTTTAAACTGTAAAGGTCGATTATATTCTTTATTATCAAGGATTAGCAAGTATGTGTAGGCTCTGATACCACATGTAAGTTTAGAATATAACGAGCACATCTAACTAATCCCAATAACCTGCAATAAGACCACACAATACATTAGCTTCACATAAGACTAACCATTAGAAGCCATGTCAATGCTTTCAGTATTTGTTCGACAGTGTCCAGTATCTGTGCAGCAGCACAAGTCTTCTGACCAATTTGATCCTTAATAGCAGGTCACCAATGGGACAGAACAACGAATTGCTTAGAATGATCAATTAGCCAGGGACCTGTGCCTTTATATATATATTGAGCAGACTCCCAATGCCTCCCATTAAGGCGTTGGCAATCCAATCCTAATTTGACTATAATAAGGACTTTGACTTAATTAATATCTTGTACAAACAGGTATTTGGTACCCTCTGAGTAATCCTAATACTACATGGATACTGTCTTATATTCATTTAGGAATCCTATTGCTTGTTCTATAGCAATTAAGTCATCATGAATCCTAATGACATGTGGTTTAGTCAATTTGATTCATACATGTCACTTTGCGCATCAAATGTATTAATTCAAGAATTCGAACGTGGGTCGATTTTATTTCATATATGCGATTGAATATTCCTAGTTTGTGATCGAAAAGAGTAAAGCATTAACAGTGTTTTTGAAGAATAAAATTGATGATGAGGACCTTTGAGTTCATTCTTAACACGAAGTGTGCTTCTTGAGGGCTAGAACGTTCATCCAAGCACGAGAACGTGCTTCTTGCCAACCGAGCACGTTTTGGCGCAACTTTAACCAAATCGTGCGCGGTGTGCACCGAAATGACGCTCCATGCAATCTTAACGCCTAAAGTGGTTCATTTGGGCTAGAACGCTAATCCAAACAAGAGAGAGTGCCTGCTCATGTCTTTATTGCCAACTGGGTACGTTTTGGTGCAATCGAAACGAAAGTAGATTGAGTAAGCACCGAAATGATGTTTTCCTGCGTTCTTACCCAAGAAAGGTGCTTCTTGAGGGCTAGAACGCTAATCCAAGCATGAGAAAGTGCTTCCCCATATCTTTCTTGCCAACCGGGCAAATTTTGGTGGAAATTGCACGAAGTCGGACTGAGCACGCACCGAAGGGATGTTTTCGTGACTTCTAAACACGAAATGTGCTTCTCTAGGGCTAGGATGCTAATGCAAGAATGAGAAAGTGGTTCCCCATGTCTTTCTTGCCAACCGATAACGTTTCGGTGCAACTTGAACCAAATCGTACCAAGTGTGCACCGAAACGATGTTTTCGTTCCTTCTTAACACCTAAAGTTGTTCCCAAGGGCTAGCACACTAATCGAGGCAATGGAGAGTGCTTCCTCATCCCTTTCTTGCCAACCGGGCACGTTTTGGTGCAACTTTGACCAAGTTGGACTGAGTATGCACCGAAAAGACACTTTTGTTGCATCCTAACACGAAATGTGCTTCTTTTAGGCTTAGAACGCTAATCCAAGCATGAGAAAGTGCATCCCTATGTCTTTCTTGCCAACCGAGCGCGTTTTGTTGCTACGTTAGCCAAATTTGACCTTTAGTGTGCACCGAAACCACGTACTCGTGCATTCTTAGCACCTAAAGTAGTTCATTTGGGACAGAACGCCAATCCACACACATGAAAATGGTTCCCATGTGTTTCTTGTCAGCCGAGCACGTTTTGGTGCAACTTTGACCGAATTGGACTAAGTGCGCACCAAAATGACATACTCGTGTACTCTAAGCACCCAAAGTTCTTCTCTCGGGCGTGCACGGTAATCGAGACATGAAAAAGTGCTTCCCCACGTCTTTCTTTCCAACCGAGAACGTTTTGGGGTAAATTCAATCAAATTGGACTCAGTGCACACCGAAATGACCTTTTCGTGCATTCTTAAGACCTAAAGTGGTTCTTTTTGGACGAATTTGGACTGAGTGTGCACCGAAATGATGTCTTCGTGCATTCTTCACACCTAAAGTGGCTCCTTAGGGCTAGCACGCAAATCGGGACATGAGAAAGTGCTTCCTCACGTCTTTCTTGCCAACCGGGCACGTTTTGTTGTAATTTACACGAAAGCATGCACCAAAATTACCTTTGAGTTTATTCTTAACACGAAGTGTGCTTCTTGAGGGCTAGAACGTTAATCTAAGCACGAGAACGTGCTTCTTGCCAACCGAGCACGTTTTGGCGCAACTTTAACCAAATTGTGCGCGGTNGTGCGTGGTGTGCACCGAAATGATGCTCCATGCATTCTTAACGCCTAAAGTGGTTCATTTGGGCTAGAACGCTAATCCAAACAAGAGGGAGTGCCTCCTCATGTCTTTATTGGTGAAGTGTATGTTATTAATGTGAAGTTTAGATGAGAGGGAAGCATATGGTTAATTGATTCAATTTCAAGTTTTTGATATTCCTTTCATGAGATCACTATTTTCTTTCAATGTGCCTTTGTTTCATGCTAATATGTGAGCCATTTGTTTTTGATTACATAACTTCTCTCACATATACCTTTGAGTGCACAAATCAACCCAATTCTTGAGTGCTTTATTGTTGAGAGTATGCCATGGTGAGAATTGGAGTTGAATCTATTTTGTATATGTTGATCTATGCCTCTCTTATCTAACACTTGGGTTTATGTTGAGAATGACTTATATGACAATGGTGGAGTAAGGTATGTTATTTGAAACATTATTAGAATTTGAAGATAACTACTATACATGCTTTGCTTGACTTTGTTATTGGTGGCCATATTCATGAATTCAACTGTTGGGAAAGTTTGTTTTGTTTTCGAGTCCTTGAGTCTTTTCTCTATTTTCTTTGCTCAAGGACTAGCAAAGTCTAAGTTTGGGGGTGTGTTGAGTGCTCAATTTACACTATTTTTGGATACTAACCCACTTACTTAGAGTGCAAGAACTCGACATTTTTGTGTCTTTTGGTTTAGTTTTGTGTTTTGTAGGTAAAATGAAGCATAGATGAAGAAAGAAGCCAAAAGAGCCAAAATTGGACAATTCCTGATCAAATTAGGAAAACTGAAGAAATCCTGATGGAACTAGGAAAGCAGAAATTCTACTCAAATAAGAAATCCTAGTCAAATCAGGAAAACCATCAATGTCCAAGGCCAGAAATGAGAAATCCTAGTTGGACTAGGAAAACCTAATCCTAGTTGGACAAGGAAAACCTAATCCTAGTTGGACTAGGAAAACCTAACCCTAGTTGGACTGGGAAAGGGAAATCCTAGTTGGACATGATGGTAAAAGTGAAATCCTAATTGGATAAGGTTTCCTAGTGGGATTAGGAAATGTGGGGTCAAGGTCAAAGGTTCTAGAAGCTTCTACAATTTGTTGGGCCTCAAGACAAGCAAGCAAAGATTGGGCCAAGTTCAAGTCCATATTCAAAAGCCCATGCGCCTATTACTTGCACTAAAAGACTTTCCCAATTCTGGAATCCTAGTTTGGAAGGAGAATCTTGGAAGACTCAGTCAAAGATCTTAAGGAGTCCTTAACTTGCAAGGAAGTCAAAACCCTAGAAATATGAGCAGCAATTTCGACAGTAGTTCTGTATTTCTCTAGATCGAATCAGATGTCAAGCCATATATCGTTGGAAAGATACGCATGTTAGCTTCACAAGGAATTTTACAGAACTCGATTCCGACACTGCTAACTCAAGATATGGCCATTTTAGTGAAGACAGCGCAGCAGTTCCGCGACCAGAAAAAAGTCTACTCGCCCAAAACAGCCCAAGGCCCATTCTTGTAGTGCAAGTAAACCTTTTCTTACACTATCAAGGATTCTCCACCTCCTTACTCCTATATAAAGGCCTCCTCTCCTCATTATTTGACATCTTCACATAACACATCAGATCCAGCATTCAAGCAATATTTCACATCTTGAGAAAGAGAGAGAGAGAGAGGGAGCCAAAAGGGTGAAGCCCTAGGGCTTGGGCGCAAGCTTCCTAGCTTGTTGCCCTAGCCCTAGCCACAAGTTCCTAGGCTTTTTCCAAGCCTAGCCGCTGCCTCCTTCTTGGGTTTTTCTTCTTTTTCTTTTCTTTTGTTTATTAGTTTAGTTTGTTCTTTCTTTCATTATGGATTCATTGATTATTTTTATATAATGAAAGTTAGTTCCTTTATTTTCTATTTTATGTTTTAATTACTTTTATGCATTGTTGAGTGGATGATGAAACCTCTATTACTGATCAATGTTTGAGTTATGGTTTCTTGTAATTTATGATGATGGTACTTACATAAAATCCTATTACCTAATTAAACAAGGCACTAGTTGTGGATGCTTTTTGACTGGCCACCTTAAGGATAAGCTTCTAGTGATGTTATAAAATTGAATAAGCTCGAAAGGATGACAATTTTAGAAGTAACAAACAGCCGCTTAAGCAACGGTTGTGGTAATAGTATTCGTATGATAGCGCCGTGTACATTTGGTTGGATAGGTGGTCTGCGTGTTTGACATCTTCACAAATCTTAATGACTCGTGCATGGGTGATTGCCCTAGTTTATCTAGGAACATGCACGTTAACTTGCTAGGGTAGGCCCGATAAGCTCTTAGTATATGCATAAGGAGGGTATAACGCCAAAGGGAAATAGCCAAAGCCTTTGGTAGTCAAACTTTATGTTCGTAGTCTTTTGAAATTGCATGATTATCATATTAGTTGATCATTGATAGTTTGGTGGATCTAATGCTTAACAATGCCATGAAAGTGTGTGTGTGTGTGTTTGTGCTCTTCTACCTAATCTAAACCCCCCTTTTTGTGTGCGTGAGTTAGTGTTTCTAATATGTAAGTTGACTTGGTTTATTGGTACTATATCCATTCTCTATGGGATCGACCTCGTACTTTGCACCCCTTGCTGCTCTGCGATTCGTGCACTTGCGAGTTAAACTTAGAGTTGGAATAAATGTTTAATAATTTTGCTCTAAGAAAACAAATCAACACATGCATTCTTCACGCCTAAAGTGGTTCATTTGGGCTAGAACGCTAATCCAAACAAGAGAGAGTGCCTCCTCATGTCTTTATTGCCAACCGAGTACGTTTTGGTGCAATCGAAACGAAACTAGAATGGGTAAGCACCGAAATGGTGTTTTCGTGCGTTCTTACCCAAAAAAGGTGCTTCTTGAGGGCTAGAACGCTAATCCAAGCATGAGAAAGTGCTTCCCCATATCTTTCTTGCCAACCGGGCAGGTTTTGGTGGAAATTGCACGAAGTTGGACTGAGCACGCACCGAAGTGATGTTTTCGTTACTTCTAAACACGAAATGTGCTTCTCTAGGGCTAGGATGCTAATGCAAGCATGAGAAAGCGCTTCCCCATGTCTTTCTTGCCAACCGATAACGTTTTGGTGCAACTTGAACCAAATCGTACCGAGTGTGCACCGAAACGACGTTTTCGTTCCTTCTTAACACCTAAAGTTGTTCCTGAGGGCTAGCACGCTAATCGAGGCAATAGAGAGTGCTTCCTCATCCCTTTTGTAACGACCCGTACCTTTTAAGTGCATTATAATAGGGCCCAACGTTGACTTTTGGATATAGCAAGATTTTAGCTTTGACCTTGGGTCCGTTAGGAAGGTCTTGAGCTCACGAGTTCATTGACACGCGGCATGGGTGATTTTGAGTTACGGTTAAAAAGTTATGAACGTGATAAAAGAGCTCAAAGTTGACTTTTTAAATTGCTTGGAGTTTAGAGTTGACTTGGACATGATTACGTAGAGCTCAATGCCACGAATTCGTAAACACGTAGCATGCGTCGTTTGGAGCTACGGTTTGAGAAATACGGGGGTTCAAAGCAAGGGGCAAACTTGTAATTTTGAGGAAATGGTATTAAATATTCCAGAAAATTCTGGAATATTCCATCACCCTTTATTTCTCCCCCCTCCACGCACAGGCGAAGGAAGCCAGCCAGCCCAGCCCGACGCACCCTCCTCTCTCCCTTCCTTGCGCGACCCCCCAGCCCATCTCCGGCCACCTCCGACCTGCCCAGCCACCGGCGACCCCCACCCAGCCTCCTCCCGCGCTGCCCAGCCCCTCTCTCTCTTCTCTCTCCCGATTTCTCATTCTCCCCTGCGTGCGAGTGTACTGCTGCCACCAAGTTCAACCTGTCTCCGGCGATATTAGGCGACGGGGCTGGCCGAAAATCACTCCCCAGCCGCCGGCCAGCCACCTCGAGCTCCCCCACGATAGCCAGCTGTTCCCCAGGCGCGAAACGACGCCGGAAAAGCACTCAGCCGTCGCCATTTGTTCGTCAATTCCGGCCAGATTCCGGCACCAATCTCCGTGGTTTTAGGTGGGTTTCCTCCTTCCTTCTTCTAGCATTTAATTACCTTAGTTTGGGCTGCTAATTGGGATCGAATTGGATATGGGAAAGTTAGGGAATTAAACCCCAAATCTGAAAATTTGAAATTCGTGGCTTGGGGTGCGAAATTGTAGTTGGGTTTACTAATTTCCAACCTTAGAGCACATTAATTGTGGTTTAGAACCTTGGGCTTTAGGGAAAAATGGAAGAAATTGGGAATTGGTGGATGAGAACATGGCTATTTCGGGTGATTGCTCGAAAAATTGGGGATTTGGTATAAATTAGTGGTATTTTAGCTAATTACCATCGTTTAGAAATCAAATCTGGAGTGTGGAATGATGGGTTCGAAGGAAAAGGTGGAAATGGTGAAATTGGGGTTGAAAACGGCACTTTGTTTGGGGTTGAGGTTAGTCCGACCCGTTAATCGTGGAATTTAGGAATCATCGTGGATTTTAGACTTATTAAGCAGGCTATTAACTTGGGTGGTATAGAAAAGACTTAGGTTAGCGAAACCCCAAATTTTAGATATAGACGGACATATTAAGTGAGGAACTAATGACGTATTTATTTGAGCTTTGATTTAATTATTTAGAAATATGATTTGGTTCGTGAGTTTAGTTTCCAGATTTCTTAATTAAGTTGATTTAGACTTTGAGTTGGAATTAGTTATTCAGGATTTCCTGCTTTAGCGAGATAGAAATTCAAAATGTTTTCATACTTGAGTTTTTGAGATAACGTTGGAATTCAAGGGTTTATGAAAATATTATTTTAAGGATTTATCAGTTGTGGTTTGAGAAATAAAAAAATGGAGTTAAAATGCCGTGTAAGTACCCAGCTACAAATAAGCTCAGTAAGGTCTTTGGGACCCACCGTGACACACACATAGGCTTTGGGCCATGTGTTGCGGTGCCTCGCCCTTTGGGGGCAGCTCTGCGTGCACGTATGACCAGTTATTTGCCCTGCCTGTACGATGCAGAATTCCGTACAGGTGTATGGCCAGTTAGCTTTGCCCTGCCTGTACGATGCAGAATTCCGTACAGGTGTATGGCCAGTTAGCTTTGCCCTGCCTGTACGATGCAGAATTCCGTGCAGGTGTATGGCCAGTTATCTTTGCCCTGCCTGTACGATGCAGAATTCCGTGCAGGTGTATGGCCAGTTAGATTTGCCCTGCCTGTACGATGCAGCATTCCGTACGAGTGTATGGCCAGTTTTCCAGGGTACTTAGATGGTGGTTTTATGAGTTACTTTCCAGCAAATGAATTTCAGAAAGTTCTTTTCTATTATTACATTGATTCGAAATCTGTATGAAATAGTTTTAGAAAGAAAAAGGAGTTTTAAAACTGGGGGATTTCCAAAGAGAGATGTGAGGTTTTGATATTAACTTATTTTTGGGTATTTTTACTTTAATAAATGGATTGTGCGATAATCTTAAGTTTAAACACTTTTATCTCCGTCCACTCACTAAGTCGTCTTATTAAGTTATCTCTTTTTGTCGTTTTGAAATTTCCCCCAAGTAACTGCGGTGGAGCGGTCGAGCAGGAGATACGTCGAGGCTTTCGTAGATCTTGGAAACTTGTAAAATTTCCCCTAATGTCTTACTTAATTATACTATTTACAGTAGTTAGACTATCGCGGTGTAAATGTCACTGTTATTAGTACAAACACTATCTTGATTTCCCTTTTGTTATGAATTTGGGTTGGAGACCCCTGTTTGTGGTAGTGGAGCTGGATTAGAAGTCAAATTTACAGGTTTTCTAAGGAAGGGTAATCCAGGGTTAGTCCAATTTCAGGGGAGGTTCTGCCGAATTTTCGGTAGGATTTTCCTTGATATTGGATTCCCGCAGGATCACCCCGAGTTCAAGGGTGGAATTTGGGGAGGGTCCTGTCAATGTGGTATCAGAGCATAGGTTTAGGGTTCCTTTAGTTTTGCACGGAGTGTGCATCCTGGTTTCTGATAATTCTTGACTTTCTTATAGGAATTATGCCTCCTCGACGTGGCCGACCGCCGAGGGACCACCACAGAATTCCTGAGGGCGAAGATGAGGCTGCTCCGGGTTTTGAGCAGTCCATTGATCGTTTAGTTGAAGCTATGACCACTGCGGTACGTACTAGAGGAAATCAAGAAGGAGACTATAGTATTGAGCGTGCCCATAGGCTTGGGGCAACTACTTTCAGGGGCACGACTGATCCCGCAGTGGCAAATGATTGGACAGTGTGATTAGAGAGGATTTTTGAGGTGATGAGATGCCCAGAAGAAGAGAAGATGGTTTTAGCTTCATTTCTTTTGGATGGTGATGCCTATCTCTGGTGGGAATCAGAAAAAGTCAGACTGGCCGCTGACGAGATTACTTGGGATAGGTTTAGAAGTGCTTTTTACGAGCAGTATTATCCCAGAGTTTACTGTGATGAAAAGAGGGCAGAATTTCAAAGGTTGAAGCAGGGATCCATGACAGTGGCAGAATACGAGAGGAAATTTACAGAACTTTCTAGATTTTGTCCGCATCTGGTGGCAGATGAGAGAGAGAAGTGCTCTCGTTTTGAGGATGGGTTGAGAGAAGAAATTCGCACAACAGTTGCTGCAGCTATGCATCTCAGTTACTCTAACTTGAGAGAGGCTGCCATGAGAGTTGAGAGGTCCCTTGCAGAAGGAAATAGAAGTGGGATGAGACGCCGTCATCATCAGAGCACATTAGTAGGTAGCCCTAGTCAAGGACTTCCCAAAAGGGGTAGTTTCAGTTCTAGTTCTTCTAGGAGTGGCGGATTCCGAGGTTACCAACATAGCGGTAGTGGTAGTCAAGGCTCAGGACGTAGTCACAAATTTGGAGATCAGTCCCTTGCGGGTAGTGTTAGTACTTCGGGTTTCCCAGAAGGACAAGGATCCACTCGAGTTGGTGCTCACAGGTACCTAGTTTGTCAAACATGCGACAAACGTCATGAAGGGCTTTGCCTAAGGGGTACTACAGAAGGATGCTTCCATTGTGGTCAAATGGGGCATTATAGAAAGGACTGCCCGATGTTGTACCATGGAGAAGGTGAAACTTCGGGATCAGCTGTACAGACGAAGCAAACCTTTGGAGCCCAGAGTCATAGTCATGGAGTGACACAGAGTGGAGATGGTACAACTAGCAGTGGCACTCGGTCTAGTCACCCTGTTAGAGGCAGAAGACAACATAGAGGACGTCCTAGAACTCAAGGCAGAGTTTTTACCATGACCCAGCAGCAGGCATCAGTTTCACCGGACGTCATTTTGGGTACGTGTTCTATTTGGGTAAAAGGCCCATACCTTGCTAGTTACATACTTTATTGTTTCATTTAAACTTGCTTTATTTGTTGTTAAAGAAGCTCAAGAATAATCTAAAGTCAATTGGAGAATTTAATAAGATCCGGAGTAATAGTTTTGTAGAGATAAGTTTGTTATCTACTAGGAAAATAGTAAGGAAGGCTACTGGAAATTCTAATTAGGATGGAATGGGAGGAAGCGATAGCGAATAAAGGGATTAAGCGGTTGAAGAGAATGAATTTAAGGTAATGGACTTACGTAAGAATATCTTATGTGCAATTAGAGCGTGCGAGATGACGTCGAAAGTGGGGAACAGTGTTCTTAAGAAGAAACACTAAGGGGAGTTTAAGGAAATTGTTGGTTAATTTAGTGGGATTTTTTTTAATTAGAGTAGCGCAGCGGAAGTGTAGTGGCTTATAGTTTGAGAAGAGCAGAGGAAGAAGTGAAGGAAGTTGAGAACTAGATTACCACCACGTGTGTAAAATTTCGAGGACGAAATTTCTTTAACGGGGGGAGATTGTAACGACCCGTACCTTTTAAGTGCATTATAATAGGGCCCAACATTGACTTTTGGATATAGCAAGATTTTAGCTTTGACCTTGGGTCCGTTAGGAAGGTCTTGAGCTCACGAGTTCATTGACACGTGGCATGGGTGATTTCGAGTTACGGTTAAAAAGTTATGAACGTGATAAAAGAGCTCAAAGTTGATTTTTTAAATTGCTTGGAGTTTAGAGTTGACTTGGACCTGATTACGTAGAGCTCGACGCCACGAATTCGTAGACACGTAGCATGCGTCGTTTGGAGCTACGGTTTGAGAAATACGGGGGTTCAAAGTGAGGGGCAAACTTGTAATTTTGAGGAAATGGTATTAAATATTCCAGAAAATTCTGGAATATTCCATCACCCTTTATTTCTCCCCTCTCCACGCGCAGGCGAAGGAAGCCAGCCAGTCCAGCCCGACGCCCCCTCCTCTCTCTCTTCCTTGCGAGACCCCCCAGCCCATTTCCGGCCACCTCCGACCTGCCCAGCCACCGGCGACCCCCACCCAGCCTCCTCCCGCGCTGCCCAGCCCCTCTCTCTCTTCTCTCTCCCGATTTCTCATTCTCCCCTGCGTGCGAGTGTACTGCTGCCACCAAGTTCAACCTGTCTCCGGCGATATTAGGCGACGAGGCTGGCCGAAAATCACTCCCCAGCCGCCGGCCAGCCACCTCGAGCTCCCCCACGATAGCCAGCTGTTCCCCAGGCGCGAAACGACGCCGGAAAAGCACCCAGCCGCCGCCATTTGTTCGTCAATTCCGGCCAGATTCCGGCACCAATCTCCGTGGTTTTAGGTGGGTTTCCTCCTTCCTTCTTCTAGCATTTAATTACCTTAATTTGGGCTGCTAATTGGGATCGAATTGGATATGGGAAAGTTAGGGAATTAAACCCCAAATCTGAAAATTTGAAATTCGTGGCTTGGGGTGCGAAATTGTAGTTGGATTTACTAATTTCCAACCTTAGAGCACATTAATTGTGGTTTAGAACCTTGGGCTTTAAGGAAAAATGGAAGAAATTGGGAATTGGTGGATGAGAACATGGCTATTTCGGGTGATTGCTCGAAAAATTGGGGATTTGGTATAAATTAGTGGTATTTTAGCTAATTACCATCGTTTAGAAATCAAATCTGGAGTGTGGAATGATGGGTTCGAAGGAAAAGGCGGAAATGGTGAAATTGGGGTTGAAAACGGCACTTTGTTTGGGGTTGAGGTTAGTCCGACCCGTTAATCGTGGAATTTAGGAATCATCGTGGATTTTAGACTTATTAAGCAGGCTATTAACTTGGGTGGTATAGAAAAGACTTAGGTTAGCGAAACCCCAAATTTTAGATATAGACGGACATATTAAGTGAGGAACTAATGACGTATTTATTTGAGCTTTGATTTAATTATTTAGAAATATGATTTGGTTCGTGAGTTTAGTTTCCAGATTTCTTAATTAAGTTGATTTAGACTTTGAGTTGGAATTAGTTATTCAGGATTTCCTGCTTTAGCGAGATAGAAATTCAAAATGTTTTCATACTTGAGTTTTTGAGATAACGTTGGAATTCAAGGGTTTATGAAAATATTATTTTAAGGATTTATCAGTTGTGGTTTGAGAAATAAAAAAATGGAGTTAAAATGCCGTGTAAGTACCCAGCTACNAAGGATTTATCAGTTGTGGTTTGAGAAATAAAAAATGGAGTTAAAATGCCGTGTAAGTACCCAGCTACAAATAAGCTCAGTAAGGTCTTTGGGACCCATCGTGACACACACATAGGCTTTGGGCCGTGTGTTGCGGTGCCTCGCCCTTTGGGGGCAGCTCTGCGTGCACGTATGACCAGTTATTTGCCCTGCCTGTACGATGCAGAATTCCGTACAGGTGTATGGCCAGTTAGATTCGCCCTGCTCGTACGATGCAGCATTCCGTACGAGTGTATGGCCAGTTTTCCAGGGTACTTAGATGGTGGTTTTATGAATTACTTTCCAGCAAATGAATTTCAAAAAGAACTTTTCTATTATTACATTGATTCGAAATCTGTATGAAATAGTTTTAGAAAGAAAAAGAGTTTTAAAACTGGGGGATTTCCAAAGAGAGATGTGAGGTTTTGATATTAACTTATTTTTGGGTATTTTTACTTTAATAAATGGATTGTGCTATAATCTTAAGTTTAAACACTTTTATCTCCGTCTACTCACTGAGTTGTCTTATTAAGTTATCTCTTTTTGTCATTTTGAAATTCCCCCCAGGTAACTGCGGTGGAGCGGTCGAGCAGGAGATACGTCGAGGCTTTCATAGATCTTGGAAACTTGTAAAATTTCCCCTAATGTCTTACTTAATTATACTATTTACAGTAGTTAGACTATCGCGGTGTAAATGTCACTGTTATTAGTACAAACACTATCTTGATTTCCCTTTTGTTATGAATTTGGGTCGGAGACCCCTGTTTGTGGTAGGGGAGCTGGATTAGAAGTGAAATTTACAAGTTTTCTAAGGAAGGGTAATCCAGGGTTAGTCAAATTTCAGGGGAGGTTCTGCCGAATTTTCGGTAGGATTTTCCTTGACATTGGATTCCCGCAGGATCACCCTGAGTTCAAGGGTGGAATTCGGGGAGGGTCTTGTCAAGGCCAGCCACCCCAGTCCTCCCCCTCGCTGGCCGTCGCCCCCACGTGCAGCGAGAAGCTCGGAAAACTTAGCCTTGCCAAGAGCTTCCTCCGCCGTTTCCAGCTGTTTTCGGCCACATCTCTCCCGATCTCTCTTTCTCCTTCTACGTGCGCGACCCACGGACCACCTAGAACTCCTTCGGCCAGACCCACGTCACCGGCGTAATCCTCTGGTGCCAATGACCTCCCCCAACCACCTCCCTCGCCGGTCGTCCCTCCCACGCGCAGCGAGAAGCTAGGAAAGCTCAGCCTTGCCGCGAGCTTCCTCCACCGATTCCGACTCTTTTCGGCCACGATTGGCCCAGGTTCTTGGTGAGTTTTCTTCCCCCTTCCATGGGCTTTGCTTCCCCTCTAATTTGGTGGTTCAATTTTGAGTAATTGTGGAAGATTGAATTTGGGGGTTTGAAGCTATTTTCGGGTTTGGCTTAGATTTTCAAAATTAATACAAATTGTGAGGTGTTTTGGGCAATTTCCGTAATTAGGAACCTTTAATCGAAGATTTGAAACGAGAAATTTGGGAAATTTTGAGGAAATTTGAAGTTTGATTGTTGGTGCTTATGCCCATTTAGGGATTTCTAGAAATCTAAGGTGTTTATGGTGATTTAATGGCAATTGGGAATGATTTTCACCTTTAGAAACAATTTATTGAGGTTTAGAATAGTTAATTTGAAGAAAATCAGAGAAATGGTGAGTTTGGGGTGAAATTGGGCACTTATGGGTTGTCGAAACGACACCCGAACGACCCTCGGTCAAGTTAGGTAGAATGGAGGTTAATTGGGGAAATTTACCGAATAAAAATAAGCTAGTGGCATCGGGTTTTGAGTCGAGACGGAAAATGAGTTGGGCTATAGTTAAATATAAATTTGTGGAGCGTAAGGCCTAGAACGTGCACTTGTGTTTTTACGACCTTAAATTGAATAGTATTCCAAGTCTTGTCATTCTCGTGCTAGACGACACTCCCGAGTCCAGAGATGATCCAGCCGAAACTAAAGCTAGGCTATCTCTGTGAGTGGACACTTGTTTATAAATTTCATGATTTAATCCATATTTATATTTTGAGTTTTAATTGAGTTTTATTAATTGAGAAATATTATTTGGTTCTTAAGCATGGTTTGAGGATTAATGCATGAAAATAGATTTGATGTGCTTGGTAACTATTTTTCATGATGATTTATTCGAGCCGTTAGATCTTGGAAACGTTTTGATTTCTCAAGTAAACGTATGTGGTTTACTCGTATCTTGAAATATTAGAGGTTTGGTTATTGAAAAAGATTTTATAGTTGTTGGTTTAATGATTTCACAGTATTGGAAAGGTTATATGTTTTTATGGGTGGAAAGAGATTTATGGGAAATGGTTTTCAAACCACCCTTTGCAGTACCCTTCAGATTATCAGATTGCATAGGTCTTTGGGACCCATCACGGCACACACATAGGCTTTGGGCCGTGTGCCGGGATGCCTAGCCCTTTGGGGGTGACCCTACGTGCACGTATGGCAAATATATTGGCCCTGCATGTGTATGACAGACTCTAGCTCTGCACATGTACGGTAGGATTATTGGCCCTGCATGCGTATGGTAGGTCGTGGGCCCTGCGCATATACGGCAGGTTTGGTGGGTAACTGTTTGGGTGAGCGTTTTTATTATTATATCAGTTTGATAAGAATGTTTCAAGGGTATAAACTTTCAGTTCTGATTTGATGTTTGTCAGCTTGATTAGTTTTATTTATTTTTCCCAGAAAATCTCAAAGTGGATTTTTAGATATTGATTTATTTATAGTCACCAGTGGATTTTTATGAAATGTTTTAAAATTGGGGGATTTCAAAAAGGGTTTGTGAGATCTTAAGGAAACTTGAAAGTAAAGGATTATTAATGCTTATTTTGGTTTACGTCTACTCACTGAGTTTATCTCACTAGTTTTATCTTTGTTTGTTGTTTTAAATTTTTCCCCCCAAGTTGTAGCGGTGGAACGGTCGAGCCAAAGACGTCGAGGCACTCTTGTGAAGTTGTGAAATTGTAGGAACTAGTTCTCTTTATATTTTATATTCTTTAGTAAATTTTGTAGCACCGCTCTGTTATTCTAGTGAATACTTAATTAATTGGTTTTGAAATTTGGGTCGGAGACCTTTTGGTTCTAGTAGAGGAGCTGTGGTGCTTAGAAGTACTTTTGCAGGTCTTTTTGGAAAGGGTTAGTCCAATTTCAAGGGAGGTTCTGCCGAATTTTCGATACGATTTTCCTTGATATTGGATTCCCGTAGGACCACTGACAGGACCGTCCCTAAGTTCCACCCTGGAACTCGGAGTGATCCTGCGGGAATCCACTATTAAGGAAAATCCTACCGAAAATTCGGCAGAACCTCCCTTGAAATTGGACTAACCCTTTTTAATTTCCTGTAAAGAACACTTCTAATTTCAGCAGCACCTCTACCACAAGCAATGAGTCTCCGACTAAATCTCAAAATCTGAACAAAATATAATTCAAATCCAAAACAAGATTTCCAAAGCATGTCTAATTTGAGTTTACCACAACAGATAAAAAAGACCAACTTGGGAAAATAAATTTAAAATAAAACCTTCTGCCTCGACGTGGTGTGGTCCGACCTCAGCGATCTCTTATGACTGGGAAAAAAAAGTTTAACAATACGAAGAAAAAAAACATAAGTGAGATAAACCCAGTGAGTGGACATAAATCAAAAATAAGTATTGAAAATCCTTTAAATTCAAGTTTTCTCTGAGACCTCACAAACACTCTTTGAAATCCCCCAGTTTTAAATTATTTTCATGAAATCCACTAACTCTATGTAAAAAATTGGCATCTGAAAATCCATTCTGAAATCTCTGATAAATAAATAAAACGGGTCAAACTCCCAAATTATCAAATACGAACTGTAAGTTTATAACCATTGAAAGCCTTTTTATAAAACTAATATAATAATAAAAAGCTTCTACCCAACCAGTTACTCACCAAACCTACCGTACATGCGCAGGGCCCACAACTTGCCGTACGCATGTAGGGCCAATAACCTGCCGTACATGCGCAGGGCCCACAACCTGCCGTACGCATGCAGGGCCCTGCCGTACATGCGCAGGGCCCACAACCTGTCATACGCATGTAGGGCCAATAAACTGCCATACGTGCACGCAGGGTCACCCCCAAAGGGCTAGGCATCCGGGCACACGGCCCAAAGCCTACATGTGTGCCGTGATGGGTCCCAAAGACCTTACTGAACTAATCTGTGGCTGGGTAATTACACAGCATTTCAAGACCGCTTTTAGTTTCTGAAAACTACGACTATAAATCCTTGGCACCAAAGCCAGTTTGAAATCTAAATTTGTAAAAACTCATGCTCGAAACACTGAAATGAGAAAACTAGGATATATCCAAAATCCAAATCAATTTAATTTAAAGAATCAACAAACCATGCTCATGAACAATAATATTTCTAAATTACTTAAATCAACGCTTAGATAACTCAAATTGAAAATATAAATTAAATCATAAAATTTATAAATGTGCCCACTCACAGTGACATATCTAGTTCGATCCTCCATTGAATCGCTTGAGCTTCAAGATTGTCGCATTCAATTTGAAGAATAAAATTTGAAATTAGGCTCGACTCAATGATAATTCTGACGTACGTAACTGAGCCCTAACTCTTTGAACTTGTTACGGTTAAAATCTCTAATTTCTCTTAAAGCCAATATACCCAATTATATTTTAAATCACTTCCGTCTCAAATCTAACAACACCAACTTTAGTACTCGTCAATGATATTCGATTAAATCCTATTCACCCCCAAACACAATCGGGTTTGTCCAAGAATTATTTTCGGTGCCAAAAGTTACTAAATAACAATTAAATTAAGCATTTATCGACCCGAAACACTTCCAATCAATCCAAGATTAAAACCCACTTAATTAGAGTCTAAATCCACAATAAAAATTGAGAGTTTAACGGCTAGGAGGTTCGTATCATCACCATTACCATTCAAAGTAGCGTTTCTATTCCCAAAAATCATAGCTCCCCCACACCTCTTCTAATTTACCAATCTAACATCATTTAGAGCTTCTAATAGGACAGAAATTACCTACAACACAACAAGATAGCCTCCAATTTCCCAATTAAATGTGAATCCTGCATTGAGCATAACCCCAAAATCACCATTTCTCCAATTTGATTTAATCTAACTATTCTAATCCTCAATAAATCGTTCTTAAGGGTGAAAATCACGCCCAATTTCAATTAAATCACTACGAACACCTTAAATTTCAAAAATTTCCGAAATGGGTATAAGCCCCAAATTTCCAATTTTCAATTTCCCTCAAAATTTTCCAAAATTTCTCATTCCAATCTTCAATTAAAGGTTCCTAATAATGGAAATTATCTAAAACACCTCACAATTTGTATTAATTTTGAAGACCCAAGCCAAACCCAAAATGACATAACCCCAAAATCTCCCACTTCCAAATTCTTCAAATTCTTCAAATTCAATCCACCAATCGAGTCCCTAATCACCCTAAGTTCGTGTCTTATCCTTCAATTGTACAAAATAACCATCAATTTCACCCAACCATGGCCAAACCCGAAATGGGTCTCAAACCCTCCCAATTTCTTCATCCACAATTACTCAAAATTAAACACCAAATTAGAGGGGAAATAAAGCCTAGAGTGAGGGAAAGAAAACCCACCTAAAATGGAGAGGAGTAGTGCCGGAAAACTGGCCGGAATTTGAGGAGAGGACCGGCGACAATGACAGCTTCCCAAGCTGGTTTCGTCGCGCGTAGGGGCTAGGCTAGCTGGAGGAGTAGCTGGGGAGGCGGGTCGGCGGTGGGACAGTTGGTTGGCGGCTGGGGTGTCGCCGGCGGGTCTGGGTCGGTCGGAATGGGTCGGATGGGTCGCGCACAGAGGGAGAGGGAAGAGAAAATCACGGGCTGGGGGGGCTGTGCGTGGGGAAATAAAGGGGGAGGGGCAATTTCCAGAAAATTCTGGAAACTTACACCCACTTTAACATATTTACAAGTTTGCCCCTCACTTTAAACCTCCGTATTTTTCAAACCGTAACTCCAAACGACGCATACTTCGTGTCTACGAACTCGTGAGAATGAGACCTTTATAATGAACCCAAAGTCAAAACCAAAACTTTGCCCGAACAAAAAGTCAACTTTTGGGTCACTTGTCACATTCATAACTTTCTAACCGTAGCTCAAAACGGGACATGCCGCATGTCGATGAACCCGTGAGCTCAAAACCTTCCTAACGGACCCAAGGTCAAAGCTAAAATCCCACTCAAAACAAAAGTCAACCGTGAGCCCTATTAAAATTTACTTAGGAAGGTACAGGTCGTTACAACCACTTCGAGTTTCAGGGTGGAAATCGGGGTCGGTCCTGTCACAACAAGCTAGGAAGCTTGCGCGCAAGCCTTAGAGCTTTGCCTCCTTGCAGCTCGCCCTCTCTCTCTTTCTTTGAATGCTATCGCTTTGTGTGAAGATGTCTAGAAACTCTATGATCTAAATAATGAGGTAGAGATGTCCTTATATAGTGGAGAGGAGGTGAAGGCTTTTCTTAATAGTTTAGGAAAGGGTTTACTTGCACTCAAAGAATGGTCCTTGGGCTATATTCGGCGAGTAGAATTTTTCTAGTCGCAGAACTGCTGCACTATCTTCACTAAAATAGCCATATCTTGAGTTAGGAGTATCGGAATTGAGTTCCGTAAAATTCCCTAAGAATCTAACATCCGTCTCTTTCTAACTATATATGGCTTGACATCTGATTAGATCTAGGAAAATATAGAATTACTGTCGAAATTACTACTCATATTTCTAGGGTTTCGACTTCCTTGCAAGTTACGGACTCCTGGAGATCTTTATTGAATCTTCCAAGATCTTCCTTCCAAACTAGGATTCCAGCATTCAGAAAGTCTTCTAATGCAAGCGATGGGTGCATGGGCTCTTTGAATATGAACTTGCTTGCTTGTCTTAAGGCCCATTCACTTGTAAAAGCTTCTTGAACCTTTGACTTTCACCCCGCATTTCCTAGTCCCATTAGGAAACCTTGTCGAATTAGGATTTACTTTTATCATCATGTCCTTTGGGATTCCCAGTGACATTAGGTTTCGTTATCCAACTAGGACTGGTTTTCCTAGTTCCACTAGAATTTCTCATTTATGGCCTCGGACAATAATGACTTTCCTTGTTTGACTAGGAACCGCTGTTTAAGTAGGATTTCAGCTTTCCTAGTTTCATCAGGATTTCTTCAGTTTTCTTAGTTTGATTAGGAAATATCCAACTTTGGCTCTTTTAGCTTCTTTCTCCATCAATGCTTCATTTTACTTACAAAACACAAAACTAAAGCAAAAGACACAAAAATACCGAGTTTTTGCACTCTAAGTTAGCATCCAAAAATAGTGTAAACTGGGCCCTCAACATGTATGTAAATAGTGATGTGTATAATCAACCAAAAAATTTAATAGTGATGTGTCCAATTAATTTTATCACATAGGATTAATGCACAAATTGAGGCCCCAAATCTTTTCCCTTTAATTAGTCTGAAGTTCTCTAATACTACAACACACCAAAGAGCCTACGCATGTAGATAGTTGTTTTATTTGTTGTACAATATTGGAGTTTAGGTTAGAAGTTCAGCATCGTAGACAATGGTGCAAACATCTACATTGCAGATGCGCAAAAAATACACTGAACAGTCGAACGCTAAGTGTGGGTGTTTGAACATGTAGTCTGTACATTTATTTGGCATCTGCACTGTACCATGGAAAGTTGGGTAGTGAATCCCTAATATCGATCTTATCAAATTTGGATTCTTTGCATGTCTTGTTTTTATTTGTTTCAATCCTAACTTTGTAATATAATTCTAAGGATTTATTCAAGCTCAAAAAGTGAGAACAAGAGAGAAAGTAAAGCTGGGCATGTTATGAGGTAGGATCGATCTGATTCCCCCTAGTAACCCAATGCGTTGCTCATTAAATTACATAACGCCTTGTTAATCTTGAGGTATTAGAGGGCCTTCTGGTGGGCCTAGGTCTCAATGGTGAGATCGGGCTTGGAATTGAGGCTGACGTCAAGGTTGACGATGGTAAGGAAGCTAGTTACGTAGCAAGGGAGCTCCCAGTCTTCCCATTTGTAATTTTGGCTGTGGAGAATGAGAACTCTGATGGGTTTGGGTCTTCTCTTCTGTCGGTATTGGGGTTAATTGGGGGAAGAAAAAGAAAAAAAAAAGTGGGAAATTAGATTTTGGCTCAATTTTTTTGCGGGCTACCTTAAAAGTTTTAAGACACATTTTAAGGCATACTAATAGCACGCTGTGAACATATAAAAATTAAGATAGTAAATAATTTTATTTTAAGGCGTGCAGTTTCATGTCGTGGATGATTATTATTCACGGCGTACTAGCCATGCACATTGTAAAAAAGTTAATAAAAAGTTTCTTTTACTTGTAAAAGCTTAGTTTTGGTGTAGTGAAGGTACAATATCAATATCATTGTACAACAGTGGACAATTGTCTCCCAACTTTACCATGTTTTCTTTCCAGTACAACCTCTATTCTTTTTTTTTTTTTTTTAAACAATGAAAATGTAAGAAATTCCCTGCATGTTGGGGCACCTTCCAATTTCCCTTCCAATGGTGTTTGCCTACATCCCAGTGTCTAACAGCCCGGCCCAACCCATTTAAATTGAGCCCATCGTGCTTTCGTGCCTTGCTCGAGCCCAGCTAGGGCTGGGAGACTACACCAAGCTGGACTGAAATGGGCTAACTGGGAGACCAAACTGGACCCCTTAGGTAGGCCTATTTGGAGATCGATACTGGACTGAAAGTCTAGTGGATCGGACGTTGGTATGACCGGCACCCTTGGTCGGATCCGATCCGGACTAGGCCTTGACCAAGAGACAGAAAAAGAACAACTGGGGGAGAGAGATAAAGAGAGTGAGTAATAGAGAGAAAAAGGGTGAGAGAAAGAGAGAGAGCGAGAGACAATAGTATAGGTGTCACGCCCCGACCCTCGGGCATGTGAAAAACTACTGTAAACTGGAAACTGGAACTGTTTCCTGAAACTATGGGCCCTTTTCTGAAACTGTGAGCTATGAATACAAAATAATTTACTGAAACAACTGTAAGTTACAAAAGCACATTTATAAAACCAGACTGTAAAACCTTTTACATGAAAAATCAAACTGTAAAACAAGGTTCTGAAATACTGCTGGTCCCACTGCCTCGTCTTCTCTCTACTGCCTCCTCAGCCTGCTTAACCTGCAAAACCAAACCCTGCACCCAACCACCGGGTTTACAAACTCGGTAAGCTCACTAGAGCTCGTATGAGTGAACTACTGTAAACCTCCAATTAAACTCAAATAAAATAATCAAATAAAGAACCACCTTAATGCCTCGAATCACAATCAGTTCACAAACCAGAAATTTCAATCCTTAACCTGATCACCAATCCTCTAACCCAAACAATTTCACTGTGATCAGTAACACCTCGATTATCCTCAATTTCACCTCTAAACTGAAAATCACCTCGAATTAATCCACAAGATCCTGACCTGGAATCCAACTAATCCTCGAACAATAACCACTGATCCTTACTTAGTCCTCATTGAAGCTCCAAACATTTCTTAATTCTTTAACCTCAAATAATCCTTAAACTATCGGGATTCCAATCCTAGTTCCGTACCCCCCCTTAACTAGCAAACAGCAACCAATCAAAAGCACACAAGGCAAGCAAGTAACTAAACTGAAACTGGGAATTAATTGATATTAGGTTCACTCATAGTGTTCCGCATGAAAAGACCGAACCGCCCTTCGTGGCTCCTTTGCTCGGATTCCAAAATCCGGCAGCACAACGGCATCGGAAATACAAATTCTCGTGCTGAGTACCTATGAAGACCAGACAACCAACAAACAACCAACAGAGTTCACAAACAGTTCCTTTAACAACTGAAACGGGCGGGAACGACCACGCACGGTGGCTGCCGGGCCCTGGAAAACACACGAAAAGTTAAGGAAACTCACCCAAACTCACCCACAGGTTCGGGTCGTTGGCCCGAGGCCAAAAACCAAGGAACGGGTCGCTGGCGCCACCACACGCAGCGGGACCCACGGCGGTCAACGGGTGGTCAACGGCGGTCAACTGCACAAGACTGAAACTCACGTTTAGCTAAAACGAACTACACAGGCACGTAGAGTACATAGAGGGGACCAAAACTCAAACCTGGGTCGACGGCCAAAAGTGTCCGGAAAAGGAGGAAAAATGGCTGGAAAGCCGCCTGCCTGCTCAACGTCAATCCGCCGTCCATAGCGGTCCAACTGACGATCGGAGCACACCAATCAACTGGGCTCGAAGAGACAAAGAGGTCTGGGCAGGTGGGAGGTCGCGTCGTCGCTGGAATCGCTGCGATCGCCACCGTGACGCCGACTGTGCACGAACGATTCTTCTCGTTCCGGGCTGTTTCATGGGGAGGCGCCACCACAAGAAGGAAGAGGGGAGAGAGGCGAGCACAGCGAGCTAAAGTCCGACGTTAGCCGCCACCGGACGCGCCCCCACGTGCCAGCGGAAGCTTCGACTGAAAAGATGGCTCGCGAGGAAGAGAAAAATTGCGGGAGAGAGGAGAGAGAAAACAGAAATGAAATCTGGGTTTCTGTGCCTTTTTAAAATCCAACTTTTTCAAAATTACAAACTTGCCCCTCTCTTCACACGTTTGTAACTTCCAAACCGTAGCTCCGTTTAACATGTGCTACGTGTCTACCAACTCGTGAGGACAAGACCCTTCCAACGAACCCAAAGTCAACGCAAAAACCTTGCCCGAACAAAAAGTCAACTTTTGCTCCAAGTTAAAAGTCATACTTTAAAATTCGAAAAATGCCCAAAACGTTTTACCTTTCCAGTAAAATCCTGAAAACCTTTAAAAAAGCTTTTCAAAACCACTTTGGAAGGTACGGGGTGTTACAATAGGGTTTAGGGTGGTGGCGTGCGGTGGTGGCGTGATGACAGGACCCTCCCCGAGTTCCACCCTTGAACTCGGGGTGATCCTGCGGGAATCCAATGTCAAGGAAAATCCTACCGAAAATTCGGCAGAACCTCCCATGAAATTAGACTAACCCTGGATTTCCCTTCCTTAGAAAACCTGTAAATCACACTTCTAATCCAGCTCCTCTACCACAAACAAGGGTCTCCGACCCAAAATTATAATAAAAGAGAAACTAAGGTAATGCTTGTGCTATTAACCATGACATTTACACCGTGACAATCCAACTACAGTAAATAGTGCAATTAAAAAGACATTAGGGGAGAATATAACCATGACATTTACACCGTGACAATCCAACTACGTTAAATAGTGCAATTAAAAAGACATTAGGGGAGAATTTACAAGTTTCTATAGTCTACGGAATCCTCGACGCGTCTCCTGCTCGACCACTCCACCACAGTTACCTGGGGGAAATTTTAAAAGAAAACCACAAGAGGTAAACGTGAGACAACCCAGTGAGTGGACAAAAATAAAATAATTTTTACAATTAACCGAAAAATTTACATAAGGATCGCACAAATTTTGCATGAAAACCCCCAGTTTTTGAAATGGATTTAAAATGTTCGTTAACAAATCATTTGGACAAAACTAGTAAAATACTCTGCGATTTCTCAATTTGAAAGAACGAAAATTGTATCATGCACAACTCCAAGAATTTCCTCGCATAAACAAAATATTAAGATTTAAAACGAAAATTCCGCTCGCTCCCAATTTTCCCCGTATAGCCTGCCGTACATGCGCAGGGCCCATAGCCTGCCATACGCATGCAGGGCGATATCCTGCCGTACATGTGCANCGCATGCAGGGCGATATCCTGCCGTACATGTGCAGAGCTGGAGTCTGTCATACACATGTAGGGCCATTAACCTGCCGTATGTGCACGCAGGGCC
>QANT01000866.1:0-13883 GCA_003254885.1 Purshia tridentata
TCCTACCACAATTGTTGGCGACCACCGTTGGGCACCCTTTGGCGACTTTTCGGCCACTTTTTCAACCATCGCCGGTGACTTTCCGGTGAATTTTCCGGCCACCCTCCGATGACTTTTTTATATTTTTAATCATATATTTCAATTATTAAATTGTTAAAAAAATTAAAAATTAAAAATTGAAATACTTTATAAAATCCTCGACTTTTAATTTTGTATCCAAACAATAGAATTTCAATCTACGGATTTCAATTATATGAATTTCAAATGCACAAATTTGAAATCCAAATCCAAATCCAAATTTAAGAATCCAAACGGGCCCTAAAACTTATTTTTCTCATCAGCACTGGTACTACGGGAATGGATCCCATTTGGGTCAAGAGAAGGAGCTTTTAAAAATGCAAGCACTCATGGTACTTCAACTCTGCTCAAGCTTTAGCAGATTATGCAGAGAGACTCATTCATGTAAAGAAGCAACTACATACTGAGCATGCTCCAGTATTGGTGGACCAAATGGTTGATCCTTCTCATCGAAAAAAACTTGTGTGGGGCAGTTGATGCAATGTATTGATGTAATAGTGCTCAACGACAAAACAGTCATTTTAAAATATAACAAGTGTCCCCATTCAATGATAAATTTTATCTTATAGATAAATGTCATTCTTTACCCGAATCGTTTTATCACATAATAGAAATAGCCCCACACAAGTTTTTTTGGTCTTCTTCTTTCAACAATTACATTAATTAAGGAAATTTTACCTTTTTTTTTAATTTCCCCCTTGTGTTTTTCCTAAATTTGGTGATACAGCAATGATTGCTGCATGGTTTCGGCTAAAATATCCCCACATTGCTGTTGAACTCTGGCCTCGTCCGCTCCAATTCTTTACTTTGATAACAACCAGAATATGGATACTTGTCCATTATTTCCAAGGATTTTTGAGTAACATATATCGATCTATCGAACATCTTCTTGTTTTTGTTTGTCTTTTATTTGTTTTGTGTTTTTTTCCCTTAATTTTATCATCAGTATTCACTATGCAGTACAACAAATAATTAACTCTTAATTATGATTTATGGGCATGCATATATGTAGGAAACCAGTGAGACATGCTACCAATTAAATAATTAACAAGTCATGGGATGAAATTGATGAAATTGCTTCTGGGAACAGTGGTCTCTTAATTCTTAGCAAGATATTCCATGCTTGCAGGTAAGCTATAACCTCGCCATTTTAATATGTTAGTTATCATGAACGATTGAGATGCATCTTATCTATGCCTCATATCTCATTTTTATCCCCAAAATTAATTTGGACTCACATTGATCCCTAAACTACGATCCATAGTTTAAATTGCTCAATTTTTTGAAGTCTATATATATCACCGTCAAAATGATTGAGTCAAAAAATTTTAGAGAGACAAATGAGGCACGAGAGATATTTAGTTTACGGAGTATAGGCATAAACTAAACATCAAACTTAATGCTAGTTCTTGGAAAAATATTCCAAATTAACTTATATCTCGTTCGTCGATCTAATCAAAATCGATAATATATTAATTTACATGTACATGATTGTGTTTTTACCTTGTTTGTTTATGATCTAGATCACATGCATGTAGTGAGATGGTGATGCCCATAGGCATCAGCAACGACACTGTATATGCTTCCACCTTCACACCTTTCGATCTAGGAAGCTTCATCAAGCTAGAGTTCGTAGGGAGTCCCTCCAAGACCTAATTGGATCACTACTTACTATGGAGGTCTCAGGTCATGTATGTATCATTGCATGTTTTAATTGATGAACATTTCAAACCAATCATTTTTTTATTTCATAAATTACTTTAATGGTTGATTAATTAATTACTAATTTTAATAAAAGTTTTATATATATGCCAAACAGGATATATATAAAACTGATTCATGCACTGGTTTGCTAGCAACAAGACCCTTACAGTGGTCCTGGGTATGCCAATGAAAATAACTATACTAACAAATATTTTCTACCAATTAAAATACATGATTGAGCAAGTTTAACATTTTTTTAACTCTTATTATAAGGTGTTGGACAACATATCCGACAGTGGTTGCAGTCTATATATACAACAACCGGCCAAATTCATTATCTTCAGGTTAAGGTTTTAAGCAAATAAAAAATAAAAATATGCGTCGATCTCAAGAATTCTAAAGGGGAGGGGAGAAGAAGAATGCCAAGAATTAATTGGAGACCGAATATATGAGTGGTATAGTCATAAATGTCGGAAAGGAGAAACTTCCCACGCCACAACCACAACATAGCTTTCTCTTCAAGTGTCACCACTGGATCGAATCTTGATCATTGAAATTTCAATGGTCCTCAAACTTTAACTACAAGAAATTTCCAGGTCATGCGCGCTTAGCAAAAACAGAATAAATAAATAAAAACTACAAGAAATTTTTTAGCATGCAAAAAGGAAAATAACAAAATAAATAAATAGTCATGCTTAAATGTGAGAAGATAACAGGTGTGTCGGATTTGCACCTAGACTTTGTGGAAATATTGCGCGATCAATGTGCAAAATGTTTATGTGTCAAGTTAAAAACCATTCAACAAATAAATAGCGTTTGTCATCATGTATTTGATTCTTAATAGCTCTCTAGAAGCTTGTCCTGTCTCAAATGTCTCTTTATTGAGGAATTGAATCGAGAAAACTAACTAATATTGTAGTAATTAATACAATTATCTAATTTATTGATAATTCAATTAACTATGAAATTTTTATAATGAGCTAAAAAACAAAAAGACAACAAAAACTTAATAATTTATAAATATAATAGTTGTTTAGAGGAGGAAAAGAATATTTGAACTTAAGACTTTTCAATATACAATAAACTAGTTGGGCACATGGGATTCCCCTTTTGCTGGAGGACCATGTTGTGTTGGATTATGTACGTTTTTAGCTAGCATCTTTCAATAAAACTTTCTTTGGCTATCAAAGAAAACTTAAGACTTATCACTAAATTAATAATTAGTTCGTAATCTACAAATTTAATACACACGAGACTGAGTGAAGAAAATCTTCCTTAGTACTGATCTGTTGTTGAAACCCATTAAATTGTTTCAATAACCCATTAATCTTTTTAGATTAGTAGAAACGCTTCCAATAAAAATATTACTAAGTAAAAACGCTTTCAAAAAGTAGTGTCAAACAAACTCAAGTAAAAGTGCTTCCTAAAAAGCAGTGTCAATCAATCCATACTCTCCTCATAATATTTCTAGTTAGAAAATTAACATCAATTGAAAATTTATGAAAGAGATATATTTTAAATATTAGATAATAATTGTAGGCAAATATTTAAGTTAGACATTGACTGCAGAACATTTGACCAAAAGAATTGATAAACACTCTCCTAGCCCAGACGCTAATCCTAGAATATCCGAGCATTTCATTAACTAACAAATTGATGGGTCCCATCAAATAAAAATTATAAAATAAAACAATAAATTGATAGATAATATATATTTTTCTACAGCTTGATCGGTCAAGTTATTATATTCTAACAACCTCTGTTGGTGAGTTAACATTAACCAATTATATATATAATATGGTCCACAACCAAAAATAAAATAAAATAATACAATATGGTCCACATATGAACTGTATATGAATTGATTCCATTCTAGAATCTATATTCTTTTTATTTATTTTTTATTTTATTGTTAAAAGAGTGATTTCTTTGGTTAAACACGGTTACGCCCACTATTTTAATTTTGCTGGCCTCTAAGTCGATACATGCTGTAGTGTCTAGGAAAGTTCTCACAAATAGATCAAATTAATTTCAAAATGACTTTTTTAGACCATCCAAATATTTTTAGACTTTTTTAGCTTTTTGGCACAAAATGGGACAAAAATACCTTCACCTCATTACAAGGCCTGTACAAATGGTGTACAGGTAATGGATAAATGGTAGACACGTTAACTCATGTTGCAGGACTATATCGTCCTTGGTTTGTCTACAACATGTCCACTGTTTGTACACCATGCGTACTTGAAGGAGTTAGGTCTGCCTCTTTACAAGGCTTGTACAAACGGTGTACAAGCAGTAGACAAATGGTGGACACGTTAACTTGTGTTGCAGGACAATACTGTCTTTCATTTGTCCACTGTTTATACACCATTTGTACAGGCCTTGTAAGGGGTGGGGGTATTTTTGTCTCATTTTGTGCTAAAGAGCTTAAAAAGTCTAAAAATGTTTGGATGGTTTATAAAAGTGATTTTAAAATTAATTTGGTCTATTTTTTGGGAATTTTCCTAGTTTCTTCAATTGTTTGAGATCTTATAGCTTTATATATATGGCTGTGCTTAGTACCACGTACCACATTTGAAAACACACAACTTGAACCCTTCAAAGCATTTTCAGCTACAAAACCTTGCCATGAACCCACTTACATTTTCACTACAATGCCTTGTACTAATTTCTCTGTTTGTGATCACAACCTATGTTTCTGCTACACCTTTGAACAAAATTCCAAGGCTGAGTCCAACTGGAGGAACATTTGTACATGGAAATTATGTACATGACCATCCTCAAGCTTTGTCTGCATTTGATCCAATAGACTATGAAACATTTTATTACACCCAAACACTTGACCATTTCAACTTTAGGCCAGAGAGCTTCACTACCTTTCAACAAAGATATTTGATCAACTCCAAGCATTGGGGTGGCTCCAATATTAGTGCACCAATATTTGCTTACTTTGGCGCAGAAGAATCATTGGATAATGACCTACCTATCATTGGATTTCTCAGTGAAAACGCAGTTCAATTTCAAGCTCTCCAGATTTATATCGAGGTATGTATATGAAAGAATTTTAACATTGTCATACTTATACGAGCCTTTTTTAATTAGTAGATAGTTTGACATGTTACGTTATTAAACTGTAAATCTGAACACATGTTTATTTTTCTCATTAGCACCGGTACTATGGTGAATCGATCCCATTCGGGTCAAGGGAAGAAGCATTGAAAAATGCAAGCACTCTTGGGTACTTCAACTCAGCTCAAGCTATAGCAGATTATGCAGAGATCATCATACATGTAAAGAAGAAACTACACGCTGAGCATTCTCCAGTCATTGTTATTGGAGGATCATATGGTGGAAGTAAGTGACTGTATATGCAGAACTTTCTTCACAACTGTTACATTAATTAAGTAATTACATGTAACTTGTTGTTCATGTTTTTATATTTGTCCTTTGATTTAGTACATTTCTATGTTTGATATATGCAGTGCTTGCTTCCTGGTTTCGGCTAAAATATCCCCATGTTGCTCTAGGAGCTCTTGCCTCATCAGCTCCAATTCTCTACTTCGATAACATTGTTGCACCAGAAAATGGATACTATTCCATCGTCACCAAGGATTTTCGGGTAAGATATATCTCTTTTTCTTTGTTTTCGATTGTGTTTTGTTTACATAAGTATAATTCAATCTGAATTCTGATTAATGGGCATGCATTTGTAGGAAGCCAGTGAGACTTGCTACCAAACCATAACGAAGTCATGGTCTGAGATTGATAAAATTGCTTCTGGGCATAATGGTCTCTTAATTCTTAGCCAGAAATTCCATACTTGCAGGTGCAGACAGATAGCTAGCCTTGCCATTTTCATGTTCAGATTTCTTTAATTACATAATCAATAAGAGTTAATTCTGATGATTAATTCGGTCACTACTCCTTTGTTTTCTTGTAATTTATTTTCATGAATTGGGATGCTTACACTATAACAATTGTCATCACTCTTTTGTTTTTCTTGTATTTTATTAGACCCTTGAGCAAGTCATCTGAGCTGAAGGGCTACTTGAAATCATTATATGCTGTGGCTGCTCAATACAATAGTCCACCAAGATATCCAGTGACTGTGGTCTGTGGTGGCATTGATGGTGCTTCCTCTGAAAATGACACTCTTAGCAAAATATTTGCTGGTGTTGTTGCATATACAGGAAACACTTCATGCTATGTCAATCAACCCAGAAATGAATCTGAAACGGATGTGGGGTGGAGATGGCAGGTAATTTAATTATTTTTCATGTTATCGATCTTTTTGATATATATTTGTTAGTCTGGTATATATATATTTTTGTATTTAAGTTTTTAAAATCTAATAGTTTATTGTCTATGATAGCAGAGCTTTGGACATATTTAGTAATTAATTATCTAATAATATCTACCAGATCAACAATTCACAATTGCACATAAACAACTGTGTAAAGAATAGCTTCTTGTGCGCAGAGTAGTGCATAAGCAACATAGGCCTACCCCAGTTATTAATTACGAAATACATCATTCTAGAAGCTACTTTTAAAGAAGCACGACTTCCATCTGGGGCATAATGGCATATGGCCCTTTCATTTCTACAATTAAGTTGATAAAATAAAGAAAACAAAATAAAAGTAAATTGCACTTGCACACAAATTGAAAAATATTACAAAAAAGGCCCACGTCGATCCGTTCTTTAGTTAAAGAACAAACGTTCTGCATGCATAAAATTTCTATACAAATCATACAAAATTACATTTATATATACATATATTGAACATTATACTCATTTTGTTTTCATTAAAGACTTGGGGCCTTTTTTTTTTTTTAATTAAAAAAATATAACTATCACGTAGTATTTTGACAGATAAATTTCAAGCACTACTGGAGAGTGTTTAAACATGAATTTGGATTATCTTTGTAATTGCTTTTACTCCCCCGTGTAATATAAATAAATATATGTAATCATACTCACACACAAAAAGTTACATAAATACGTTTCATCTTTAACTACTCTACATTGGATAACAAATGCATGAATATAATTAAAAGTATATAAAATAATTAAAAAACAAGCAAATTATCTAAATTTGCTTAAGCACTACTTGAGAGAGTTAAATTTTTAAAACTAAAAAAATTAAGTAAATGTCTTTAAAGGGTCTAAATTTCGATTAATTGCCTAACTTTCTCATATTTTTACAATAAATTAAAAAGTAGATTCAATTGTTGACCATGCATGTCCCCACATGATTGAAATTTGATACTAGCTAGCTTGCCAATATATGGTTGTCGTATATGAGTGCTTAGAATCGTCATTTATCATAACTCGTATATATGAATACAATTGGTGTGTGTATGTAGACATGTAGTGAGATGGTGATACCCATAGAAGTAACCAACGACACAATGTTTCCACCTTACACCTTCGATCTCAAAGAATTCACCAAGGACTGCAAGGCATTGTATGGTGTCCCTCCTCGGCCTCACTGGGTCACTACCTACTATGGAGGACATGTATGTATGATTTTTAATTAGAATTGATTATTTCAAACAAGTCCTTTACAATTTATAAATTACTCTAATGGCTGCTGATGCATGCTAACAAAAATATATGCCAAACATACAGGATATAAAACTTACTCTCCACAGGTTCGGTAGCAACATCATTTTCTCCAATGGGCTAAGAGACCCTTACAGCACTGGCGGGTAAGCCTGTGAAAATGGTTGCATGTTGTTGTTGTTTTTATATTGAGCTTTACTTGACCAAGTCCATTTTTAACTCTGATCACAGGGTGCTGGACAACATATCAGACAGTGTGGTTGCCGTCTATACAAAGAATGGTACTTTAAAGTTCACTATTTTCACAAGATCGAAGGATTAAAACCCAAAAAAACAAAAAACAAAAAACAAAAAAGAGGAATCATATATCCAAGGTTATATAGGACATAAAAACTCAAAGAAGTCCTTAAAAAGGCAAATTACTAGCTAGCTAATAATTGCATGATAAGCATTTCAAAATGTGATAGAAGTTCTAAGTCTTTGATGGAAAGTCATACTAGCTCCTTTCACATTATTAATTAATCATTTCAATCATATGATCAACATGCATGTGAGGAATTAGTGTGAAGAGGACATGCAAACAACTAGCTCAAGATTGGGAGAGTTGTCCTACCTTCTGCTTAAAAAATTATTTCACTAAAAGAGGCAAAACCAAAAAAAATAGACATTTATATATTTAAAACAAAATTTAAAATTTATTTTGCAGGGTCTCATTGCTTGGATATACTTCGTGCAAATAACTCTACCGATCCAGAATGGTTGGTGAAGCAGCGAAAGATTGAGGTGAAGATCATCAAAAGATGGATGGCCAAGTATTATGCCGACCTTCAAGCATTCAGATAATTAGTAAACACCACTTCAACTACAATATATGGCCATGGAATAAATTGATTAATCTCAGCTAAAAATAAGCTCCTATATGGAAGTTTAAGATTATTTGCCAAAGAGAAGGGTGCATGAGACAAATATTAGTACCTTTCAACCAGGGATTACTTACTTGCATCCAGTTTTTTGAAGTCCTTAGTCAATAGTCACCACCTGCATGTTATATTATTATTATTAATTAGGATGTAACCTTATTCCTTGGAGTTTCAAGAGGACAAAAACTAGAGGGATAATTATGTGTTATATTATATATAGCCTCAAACTTTGTCTCAAGTATCAATGTCACCCTAAAGTTTTAATTGTTTCCACCATTTAAACTTTCCATTTGCATTGATCAATTTGATTTATGGCTGGGAATTAAATATAACTTTAGTAGTTCAGAATATTTTTCTCTATACCTAAAATTTCAAGTTTGAATCTGGGTACTTCTAATATGTTTTGATACAAAAAAAATTAAATAAAATTTCAAGGGTCACCGCCCCTACCCCTGTAAAACTCAGCTAAGAGAAGGAGAGTTGAGGAGAGAGGAAAGCTTTTTTTTTTTTTTTTTTNTTTTTTTTTTTTTTTGTGTGGACACTAGGGTTTTTTCTGCACCCATCTCTAAAAGTTAATGTCATTAAACAGCCTATATAAGTTTCAGACAATATTAGACAAACACTCACAAATTAGAAAGGATTTGCGTGGGCGAACACATCCAAAAAAATTTTAGGGTGCTTTAACTAGAAGCCCAAATGAGAAAGAAAGAAAAGCCATAATCCATTTGATCCAAAAGTTGCAAGACAAAAATCTTACCGCTCCTTGGCAACCTAGAACATACATCTATAGTCTAAAATGTGTCATCTACAACTTTAAAAGATGCATATGTTTATTTGTAGATGCTTATGCATATGGAGGATGTGTCGAGCTCTTGGCTAGCTACTGAGCACGAGGTAGCTTGTTTATGGCGTATAGGCCGATGCACGCGAATAAATTAGGTTTTCACTTAATTTTTTATTTAGCTAGATTTTGACTAAAAAATCTTTGAAAAACTAGACTTTAGAGTAATTTATTAATTTCAAAAGAATATTACAAACGAGTGTTTGAAAGTCTCCCAAACCCAAATCCCAAATACACCTAAAGCAAACTCACAAAATAGTAAAGCGCAAACAAAGAAAGACAAACTCCAATTCTTCTTGCCCACAGTATGTTAAGGCTCCCTTTATGTAATGATAACAAGTGACCCATTCCAATAAGGAAACCTTAATTTTGAAGGAATAGAACAAGGAAAATGATTTTGGGCCTCAAAATGAAGTGCCTCAATGAGGTAGAATTTCTATTTTATAATTGTGATTATTCATTTCATATTTTAATTGTCACATCAGTATTTTTAATGACATAACTACCCTTTTAATTAAAAAAACATATAAAAAATTAAAAAACATACAAAAAAATTAAAAAACATATAGAAAAATTAAAAAAACCATATATAAAAACATAATTGTGATTTTTGTGTGCTTTTCAATATTTTTGTATATTGTTTTTAAGTTTTTTTAAATTTAATCTTATTGTTTGTAATTTAATATAAAATTTAATTAAAAGGGTAAATATGTCCTTAAAAATTCTGATGTGACAATTAATGATGGCGTGGCATTAAAGTAATGAAACAAAATTACAACATGGAAATTCCATGTCATTGAGGCTATTTTGAGGCACTTAATTTTGATGCCCCCTAGCGCTCTCCATAGAATAATCCTAGACCTAAATGGAAATTCTTTGGGCGCTGTTAATGCTTTCTCAACTTAAGCCACTTTCCAACAGCCTCCACTACAGGACTTTCTTTGCAGCTATATTACCTTAATTAGGTAACCTCATCTGATCACCCCTAAGTTACATCAACCAATTTTTATAGTATGGTTCATAAGTGAACTATGCATTCACTTTTCATCATTTTCCATACAATTTTTAACTTTTCTATTTTTTTTATTAAATTGTTAAAAGAGTATGCCAGTCAAAATAAAAAATTGTCACAATCTCTTCTATTCTTTTAGATCTTACTATAAATATGGCTGTGCTTAGTACCACCACCACATTTAAAAACACACAACTTGAACCCTTCAAAGCATTTTCAGCTACAAAACCTTGCCATGTACCCACTTACATTTTCTCTACAATGCCTTGTACTTGTTTCTCTTTTTGTGATCACAACCTCTGTTTCTGCTACACCTCTAAACAAAATTCCAAGGCTGAGTCCAACTGGAGGAACATTTGTACATGAAAATTATGTACATAATCATCCCCAAGCTTTGTCTGCATTTGATCCAGTAATAGACCAGAAAATGGATACTTGTCCATTATTTCCAAGGTTTTTGGAGTAACATATATCGATCTATGGAACTTCTTCTTGTTTTTGTTTGTCTTTTATTTGCTTTGTGTTTTTTTTCCTTAATTTTATCATCAGTATTCACTATGCAGTACAACAAATAATTAACTCTCAATTATGATTTATGGGCATGCATATATGTAAGAAACCAGTGAGACATGCTACCAAATAATTAACAAGTCATGGGATGAAATTGATGAAATTGCTTCTGGGAACAGTGGTCTCTCTTTTCTTAGCAAGATATTCCATGCTTGCAGGTAAGCTATATCCATTTTCACATGTTAGTTATCATGAACGATTGAGATGCATCTTATCTATGCCTCATATCTCATTTTTATCCCCAAAATTAATTTGGACTCACTTTGATCCCTAAACTACGATCCATAGTTTAAATTGCTCAATTTTGTGAAGTCAATCTATATCACCGTCTCCATAAGTCAAGCACATGCGTAACTTGCATGGCAAATTCAATGGGCAACCACGTCAGCTTGGCTAATGGAAATATGAAAAACTTGACGGAATGTGATAGTTAAAATACATATAACAGTGGTGGTGGGTATGCCAATGAAAATAACTATACTAACAAATATTTTCTACCAATTAAAATACGTGATTGACCAAGTTTAACATTTTTTTAACTCTTATTATAAGGTGTTGGACAACATATATATATATATCTGACTGCAGTCTATATACAACAACCGGCCAAATTCATTATTTTCAGGTTAAGGTTTTAAGCAAAAAAAAAAAAAAAAAGTTGTCAATCTCATACCTCCACGTAAACAAATAAAGCTTCAAATGACGATCAAACATGACCAAACTAATTAACGCAAATCAGTTGTTACCAAAATTATATATTTATTTGATAACAGTTATTAAACGATTTCTGTTTTAGTTATTATATATATATATTATCTTTAATTTTTGTGAACCGTTCTAATCATAAGACTACGCTATAAAATAGACAAAAAAAGAGAAAAAACACAAAAGTCAAGGATTATATAGTAATACACTAGCTCACTTCTAAATTAACTCTCTACTCTCATCCCACCTCCATCATGTTACACGTATATGATCTTGTATATTTCTTAAACGTGCTTCAAACTCCAACTCCAACACACACCCAAAAAATCTAAATTCTAAAGGGGAGGGGGGAAGAAGAATGCCAAGAATTGATTGGAGACCAAAAATATGAGTGGTATAGTCATAAATGTCGGAAAGGAGAAACTTCCCACTCCACAACATAGCGTTCTCTTCAAGTGTCACCACTGGATCGAATCTTGATCTATCATTGAAATTTCAGTGGTCCTCAGACTTTAACTACAAGAAATTTCCAGGTCATGCGCTTAGCAAAAACAGAATAAATAAATAACAACTACCAATAGCGATCAATGTGCAAAATGTTTATTTGTCAAGTCAAGAAACATTCAACAAGTAGCGTTTGTCATGTCTCAAATGTCTCATTTATTGAGAAATTGAATCGAGAATATATACTAACTAATATTGTAGTAATTAATACAATTATCTAATTTATTGATAATTCAATTAACTATGAAATTTTTTTAATGAGCTAAAAATAAAAAGACAACCAAAACTTAATAATTTATGAAAATAATATTTGTTTAGAGGAGGTTAAAATATTTGAAATTAAGACTTCTCAATATACTCTCTATAAATACTAGTTGGGCGCGTGGGATTCCCCTTTGGTTGGAGGACCATGTTGTAATATTGGATTATGTACGTTTTTAGCAAGCATCTTTCAATAAAACTTTCTTTGGCTATCAAAGAAAACTTAAGACTTATCACTAAATTAATAATTAGTTGGTAATCTACAAATTAAATATATAGGAGACTAAGGCCCCGTTTGAGATTGTAGTGAGAGACCTAAAAACTGTTGTGAGTGACAATTTTAGGTTACTCACAATAATTTTAGTGTTTGGTAAAAATTCAAAAACTGTAGTGAGTGACTATTTGCGGTCACTCACTACAGATATTCACTACAGTTTGAAACTTGCTTTTCAAAACTGTAGTGAGTGACAATTGTGGCCAAAATTATTTTTATCGAATATATCCTCACTTTTTAAACAAAATGACCACCATTATCCTCATTTTTTAACTATGGTATATGTATGAGGTATGTGATGGTGGATGTATGCATACTTATTTTTTGTATAATGTATGTGATGGTAGATGTATTTTTAATATGCTTATTTCATATTGATATTACTAATTATGGTATTTTATTTGTACCATTAAAGTTAAAATATTCTTAAAAAAATATATACGTACTTATTTAATAATTTTTTTTTGTGGTCTATAATTTTAATGCTAATAAAAATTAGTAGACCAAAAATTATAAACTAATAAAATGCCTTTTTCTCAAATAAATAAGTCAGAAAAACTTTTAGCATTATGTCCATTTTAGTAATTATGAATAGTCACAGCAGTTTTATATTACAATTTACCAAACACCTTCATACTGCTTTTGTACTCACAACACTTTTAAAAATATAGTTTACCAAACACTCAGCTGATATTACTTCACAGCTGTATTACTTCACTGCAGTTTTTTCTCACTGCAATACCAAACTAAGCCTAAGTGAAGAAAATCTTTGCCAGTACTCATCTGTTGTTAAGACTCATTAATTTGTGTCAACAACTCATTAATCCTTTCAGATTAGTAGGAACACTTTTGTTAGTATTTGACAAAAATAAATAAAAGTGCTTCTAGATTATAAAAATACTTTTAAAAGTTTTTTGAAAAGCATCTGTCAAGTGCTTTCTCAAAAGCACTTCTTGTATGAACCACTTTTTTTTATAAACATATATTCTTTGTGTTTCTTAGCAGAAACGTTTCCAATAAAAGTGTTACTAAGTAAAAACGCTTCTAAAAATAATGTCAAACAGGCTCAAGTAAAAGTGCTTCTATAATATGGTCCGCAACCAAAAATAAAATAAAATTATACAATATGGTCCAAATATGAACTGTATATGAATTGATTCCATTCTAGAATCTATTTTCTTTTTATTTATTTTTTATTATATTTTTAAAAGAGTGATAATTTCTTTGGTTGTTAAACACGGTTAGGCCCACTATTTTAATTTTGCTGTAGTTTCTTCAATTTATAGCGCTCTTTATATATATGGCTGTGCTTCGTACTACGTACCACATTTTAAAACGCACAACTTGAACCCTTTTTAAGTATTTTCAGCTACAAAACCTGGCCATGAACCCACTTACTATTTCATTACAATTCCTTGTACTAATTTCTCTGTTTGTGATCACAACCT
>QANT01000867.1:0-11461 GCA_003254885.1 Purshia tridentata
TTAAAAAATATATAATAAACCAAATTTATCTTTTACTCTTAGGAAAATATTATCTAGTGGATGCAGGATACCCACAAATGAAAGGTTACTTGGGACCATATAAAGGTGAAGAGTATCATCTTCCTGCTTTCCGTAGGTACCCAACCAATGGGTTATAAAGAAGTATTCAACCAGGCACATTCTTCTCTTAGGAGCTTTATNAACCAGGCACATTCTTCTCTTAGGAGCTTTATTGAACGCACTTTTGGAGTGTCGAAAAAAAGATGGAATATATTACGAGACATGCCTAGTTATCCATTCAATAAGCAAGTGAAAATAGTTACTGCAACATGACACTTCATAACTATATAAGAAGGTATGCCCAATGTGATTGTCATTTTGAAGATAGTGGAGATGACCCAAATGGGATCCTATGTGAAGAGATAGAGAGGGAAGCTCATGCACAAGAACAAGATGGTCAGATAGCACAAGAAATGGAGGCACTGAGGAAAAATATTGCTGCAAGTTTAATGAGTGCATAATCTATATAGACATTTTATTATATATTTATGTAGGAGTAGTTTAGTTATTTCTATATATAAATTTGCCCAAAATTATTTATATTGATGTGGTACTTAGGATTTAACATTCAACATTGGTTAGCATTCAAATTTCATTACTTATTCAATTAAAATTATGGTACTTCAATGTGTCATATTGAAATTTTGGCACCGTATTTGTACTATTAAATTTTAATTTTTTTTTGTTAAGAAATAAACTTATAATGGTTTGCAATTGTTATTTTCAAAAAGAATTATGAAACAATGTGCCAAACATTATATATAAATTTTATTTTTTTCTTGGCAAAGAGAAAGTTATGAACAAATTTAGAAAAAAATGTATAAACGCAAGTGGAAATGGTTTTTTAACGAAACAAGTATCTGTAAAGCACTTTAACCATCATGTCTATTTTAGTTATTATATACCGTCAAAAAAATTTTAACACTAAAAAACACATAAGAATTGCTTTTTGTATCCACAACACTTTTCATAATATAGTTTACCAAACACTCAATTATTTTATTCCATAGCTAATTATAACCACAGCATATTTCACAATGATTATTTTTACAGCACAACAATACCAAATTGGCCCTCAGTTTTTGTTTCTTAGCTTCTCTTCACACATAGTAGCAGTAATTTAGAACAATGAGGTAATAAAACATTTCCAAGTGTTATAGTTTATGAAAATTATGTTTCTTACTTTTTAGATTTTTACTAATACAATTTTTTTCCCATGTTTAATATCACTTTCAAGATCCATTGAAGTGTATGTTGAAAAATACCACACTTCATGAATGGAATTGGCAATAACGCATAGATAATAATGTGTTTCGGGGAAACATTACGAGATATGGTTTATTACCCTTGGTTTAGTGTTGTTATCGCACAGTTGACAAGGTACTCATTTCCACTTTTGTGGAGACGTGGCGAGTAGACACTAATAGTTTCCACCTCCCTATTGGTGAGATGACCACGCTTTAGATGATGTGTCAAACATCTTGGGCATTCCCATCATTGAATTAGCTTTGTCTGCACAATCACTAAATCATGCCAATGCATGTGGTCTAGTGACCAAACTATTGGGGGTGTCTGTGAAAGTGGCTAAAGAGCCATTGGGTACTACTAGTGGGCAGTCTCCAAAGTTTGAGTGACTTAGGAATAGATTTTATCGTGTGAATGACACCAATTTGGTCGACATCAACGTGTGTGCAGCTTGGGCCTACTTGTTGTACCTTCTACGTTGTACTCTCTTTGTTGATAAGTGTAGTGCTAGAGTTAATGTGGCATACATCAACTTCTTAAAGGATCCCAATGCATTTGAGAGTTATACGTGGGGTGCAACGTGTTTAGTGTGGTTGTATCGGCAACTTGGGTATGCCTCTTATTGTAAAATAAAAAAAATGGGCGGATTTATGACATTGTTGGAGGCTTGGATATATGAGCACTTTGCAGGACTTATTTGCCCTGACTATGATCCATGTTATAAGGATGACCAACCATGTGCGATTCATTGGACACCATTGTCACGTGGCGTAGGTACCGCTTCTCATGAAGATGTTAAGAAGTTGAGATTGACGTTTGATGGTTTGAGACATGATCATGCAATTCTCATAGTATTTGTGGAATTTAAGTCATTTCGTAACAGTTGTTGGTTTTTTTAACTTGAACCATTGTTTTAGATTTGACATTAAATCATTTTTTCGGTTAAAACGTGGTCATATGGCAGCCATATATAACTCGCACTACAACAAAATTGGGAATAGATATTACCCATTTTATATTAGATTGGAAATCACCTTATATTGTAAAAATTATAATATCAGATAAATAGTCACCTCATTTCTAAACTTTATTAGATATCATAAGGTTTTTTCACCTGATATATAATATTTTCCTTTTTTGTAAGAGTTTTGTATAAGAATCAATTCAAATTGTTGATTGATATATTATTACACCACTTTAAACATATTTGTGTGATACCTATCTCCCAACACTCGAAAAAAATATTGATCAAGTCTCTCAATTTTAGACTTTCACTCTCAGACATGCGTAAATCCAAGACTTCCATCACTCTGCCTCTCTGACTATCACTCTCAATCTAGCTTGTTGCCACTGCTAGCCTTTGTCATTGCTGGTATCGTGCGAAGCATATGGCATTGACTGGAGATTATTTGCATCTTCCAGTTTCTGTCTCCCAATTTTGTAAATTTAGGATTTAGGGTTTCCAAATTTCTTCAATTTTTCTGGATTTCTTAAGCTTATGTATATATTTTATGATATCAAGTTGGAATAATTGAGGTGCGGGAAATTAATTCCTTCAGTTTTTCTTCAATTTTAGGGTTTAGGGATTAAACTTTATAATTTTCATAAATTTCACACATCAAACTTCGGTCTGGAAAGGGGGCTATGGCTAGGTTTTGGGATGGGTCTGTGAGTTGATTCAATTTGTGAGTTGTTTTAGTCTTTATGCTTGGGGGATGAGTCTGGGATTTTATGGTGGTTTTTTTGGTTTTTAAAAGTAGATTCCAACTAGGTTATGGGTAAGTTTCAATTTTTTGTGGTGGACTAATGGACTTTGATTTTTCTTCAACTAATGAATCTATTTGACAAAGGATAATTACTCTTAATGTTGAAAGATTTGGTTTGTATTTGGGTTTTATCAAGTTTCAATATGTGTTCTTGTTATTTTTTTATTTTTTTTTTATTTTTGAAGATTACTAATTGGGTTATGCGAGTAGGGGGATGAGTTCATACATGTTTGGTTGTTGGTTTGTGATTCACTAAGAATTAAGCATTACTAAATAGGAGTGCAAGTAGCCCTCACTCCTACTAGACACTTGGAGTGTGGCTAGTAATTTGGGCATGGTTGAATTTTGCCCTTTGAGCAGGTTATTTTGATGGAAAATGGTGTGGCAAGCAATACTCATCGCTTTTCCATGACATACATAGCTTTTTGGCAAAATTCCATAGTTTGGCCCTAGAAAAATGTGATTTTGCCGTTTTTGTAAAGCTTCATGTTTGGTATAACTTTGTTTGTAAAAATCAGAATCAAATTTCGTTGATTCTGCCTTATTTATTATGCTTAATTTTATGTGAATCAGACTTATTTTTGCCATTTTTGGATTTTTATGTGTTTTTAGGGTTTAGCCTATTTAAACAAAACGATGTGAAGGTAGTCTATGTTGGTTTACCTTATGTTGTAATTTTTCATTGTGTTCGTATTTATGAGCCAATGTGTCTTATACAATGTGGTTCTGTTTTAATTTTCAAGTTAACTTTGTTAGCAACAAAATACAGAACCAGCTTTTTTAAACATCCAGCCTTGCTACCCTTGGTATGTTTGCCAGCACTTATTCTTTGATTGCTCCTTGTTATTCAATTTTGGAATTGTGATTTGACCATGTGGTTGTAAATATGACATTTTTACTGACTACTAGTGTTCATATAAGTTGACTACTAGTATGACATAATTAAGGGCTCTTAGTTGACTCTTGTTGACGTTTTGGAATAATAGGTTGTCCTTCTAAGTTCTCTTATAAGCTATTTGTTTTCAATAGTACTGAATTTGTTTATCTTAATGTGAAGCTAATATCTGTATGGGCAATGGATAAAACATGGGTGCATGACAATAGGACCAAGTAGTATGAGGTGGGAGTTGAGAATTTGCATTAGGGAATGCTAAGGATCCTAAACACATTCAATGCCTTTGCATGAAATGTCGAAACTTGAGTAAGCTTACTATTAGGATAAGAAGGGAGCATCTTTACTTTAATGGTATTGATGACTAATGTTGGATATGGGATGGTGAGGAAATTGCCCCTATAAGAATTGAATCAGAATATGGTGGTTGGTCCGAAACAGTAGACATGACATGTACGAAGCTGCATTTGATAATTTCAATGACAATTCGGATGAGTTTATGAATTTCGTTGAGGAAGGGCGAAGACCTTTATATCAAAACTGTTCTAGGTACAGCAAGTTATCTGCCCTAGTCAAGTTGTTCAATTTGAAGGCAAAACATGGTCATAGTGATAATAGTTTTACTGATATGTTGGTCATCTTTGGGCATATGCTTCCAAATGATAATCTAATTCCCATATCTTTGTATGAGGTGAGAAGACATTGTTTACTTTAGGATTGGAATATGAGAAGATTCATGTTTGTCCAAACAACTATATTTTTTATAGAAAACAGTATACAGATGACACAAGGTGCCCCAAGTGTGATTTATCTTGGTGGAAGGTCAACAAGAAAGACGTTGAGAAGGAAGGGGTGGTGGCAAAAATCTTGTGGTACTTTTCAACTATTTCAAGGTTTAAACAAATGTTTAAATCTTATGAGACTTCAAAGAATTTGACTTAGCATGCTGAAAATAGAGTGAGGGATGGGATGATGCGTCATCCAGTTGATTCCCCAGCTTGGAAGTTGATCGACCAAAAGTGGCCAAATTTTTCAAGTGAGCATAGAAATTTAAGGCTTGCCCTATTAGGTGATGGGATAGATCCATACAGTTCCCTAAGCAGCCAATATAGTTGTTAGCTCGTACTTTTAGTGACTTATAACCTTCCTCCTTGGTTGTGCATGAAGAGGAAGTTTATGATGCTAACCTTGCTGATTTGAAGTCCTAGGCAACCCGTAAACGATATAGATGTGTACTTAGAATCATTGGTTTGATGGAGTGAAAGAGGAATTCAAAGAAGACACCTTCTCATTGAGGACTATTCTTTTATGGACAATCAATGATTTTCCAGCTTATGATAACTTATCTGGGTGCAAGGTTAAGGGGTATAAAGCATGTCTAATTTGTGGAGAAAACACAAATTCGATTAGGTTGAATCTAGCAATAAAATTTGTTTCCAGGGCCACCGAAGATGTTTGGCCCGCGATCACCCATATCGGAGACAAAAGGCTGCTTTTAATAATAAGTAGGGTGATCGTGAGGCTCCTACACCTTTAAGTGTTGAAGAAATATTAGAAAATGTTTCTAGACTCAATTGTAACTTTGGGAAGTCTAAGTCAACTAGGCACTTAGGTGGTCAATCCATAAACCCATATTGGAAAAAATTAATTTTCTTTGACCTTAAGTATTGGAAATTGCTTGATATTCAGCATTCCTTGGATATAATGCATATTGAGAAGAATGTGTACAAGAACATTATTCGAGTTTTTTTGAACATTCCAGGGAAGACTAAAGATGGGGTGGCTACACATTTAGATCTTGTGGAAATGAGAGTTAGACTTGATTTGGCATAGAGGTTGGTGAAAAAAACCTTTTCTGCTAGCAGCTCCATATAATTTTTCTAGGCTTGAGAAACAAAAATTGCGTAGGTGTTTGTTGGGTACTTGGGTTCCAAAAAGTTACTCTTCAAATGTACGAAACCTTGTATCCATGTAAGAGTTGAAATTGTTTGGTCTAAATTCTCATGTTTTGCCACAAGTTAATGCAACAATTACTACCCATTGCTATACGTTCAATCCATGACAGGACCGACCCCGAATTCCACCCCGGAACTCGGAGTGATCCTGCGGGAATCTAATATCAAGAAAAATCCTACCGAAAATTCGGCAGAACCTCCCCTAAAATTGGACTAACCCTTTCTTTCGAAAACCTGTGAAGCACATTTCTATTCCAAACAACACCTCTATCACAAACAAGGGGGCTCCGATCCAAAGTTCAAAACCAATTCATTAAGTATCCAATTAGATTATTAGAGCGGTGCTACAAGTTTAATTAAGAAAATAAAATTTACAAGAATAGCTAGTTCCTATAAATTACAAAAGTTCCATAGTTTGCCTCGACGTCCTTGGCTCGACCGTTCTACTGCTACAACCTGAGGAAAAATTTAAAACAACAGTAAAGGGAAAACTAGTGAGACGACTCAGTGAGTGGACGAAGATAAGAAACATTTAAACTTAAATTATAAAAATCCATTGACTATAGCAACTATAGAAATAACTTGGCACCAAGGCCTCACGTCTCTCTTTAAAATCCCCCAGTTTTAAATCACTTTCATAAAATCCACTGAAAACTCTAAGTAAAAAATCCGCATCTGAAATCCATTTTGAAAACTCTAATAAATCGATAAAACTGGTCAAGCTTCCATTTTAATAAATAAGCACAGAAATCTATGTTCTCACGAATTATTTTTGTAAACTGATCTAAAAAAGAATGCTCTCACCCAATCCAATATCCAGCAATCCTGCCATACATGCGCAGGGCCCACAACCTGCTGTACGCATGCAGGGCCAATAATCCTGCCATACATGTGCATAGCCGGAGTCTGTCATACACAGGTAGGGCCAACAAACTGCCATACGTGCACGCAGGGTCACCCCCAAAGGGCAAGGCATCCCGGCACACGGCCCAAAGCCTACGTGTGTGCCGTGATGGGTCCCAAACACCTATCTGAACTGATATGCTGAATTGGATACCAACAGGGTGCTTTGAAATCATAAACTTCCGAAACTCCTTTCCCAAGATATAAAATACTTAACATTTCTCAAAAACCACGACTAATAAATCCTTGGCACAAGAGCCCATTGAAACACAATATATTCTCAAACTCAAGCATGAAAACATCTTTTGAATTTCTTTCTATCTAGTCAAAGCATAAAATCCAGTATAACAAATTCCAAACCCAACATCTAAGTCAAACTTATTTAAGAAATCCGCAAACTAAACTTGCGAACCAAATAATATTTCTAATTTAAATAAATCAGAAGTCAAATAAACTCACACTAAAAAATATGAGTTAAATCATAAAATCCATAAACAATTCATAAACAAAGTCCACTCACAAAGATAGCCTAGCTTTGGTCTCCGGCTGGATCGTCTCGAGTCTCGGGAGTATCGCCTAAAATTAGAGAAAACAAGATGCGAAATTAGACTCGACTTAAAGGTAACTGAAACGCACATAAGTAAGTGCCCCAATTCTCTAATCCTTTACAGTCAAAAGATTAGTAATCACTTCTAGCTCAAATTCCAACGTCAACCAACTTTTTAGTCCGCCAAAAGCTCCATTAAATTCCTATTTACCACCTACCACAACTGGGGTTCGTCCAAGGGTCGTTTTGGGCATCCAAAAGTTCTCCAATAACAAATAAATTGAGACGTTGTTGACCCAAAACGCTTCTACTCAAACCAAGGTTAGAAACCCGCTTAACTAGAGTCTAAATTTACCTCAAAAATCACTATTCTCCAAATTCTTCAAATTAACCATTCTAAACCATAATTGAAGGTTTCTAAGTTTGGAAATTAATTAAAACCACCTCAAATTATCACCCTAAATCAAAGATTCCAAGAGATTTAACATGGTTTCCAAATCCCTAATTCCCAAGTTTCTAATTTCTCATAATAATTCCTCAATTCAAGTTCCAATTCACTCCAATTTCATACCATAACCACCAATTACACCATAGAACTTTTAATTATTCTCAATTAAACAAAAATCCGAATTGGCATAATCTCCCAAAAATCCAAGTTCCAAAATCCTCAAAATCAGACAATCAAACAAGTCCCAAATCACCCCAAATCCATACTAAATCTCATAATTACACAAAACAACCAACAATTCCACTTAAACAAGGCCAAATCCGAATGATCTCAAAATCCCCCAAATTTCAATCTTCCAAAATACTCAAAATTGAACATCTAAACAAAAAGGGAAAGAAAGCCCACAAGGAGAGGAGAAAAACCCACCTAAAATTGAGGTAATCGAAGGTCGGAGTTAGCCAGAATCCGCGAGCAACAGGGAAGGCAGGCTGGGTGTTTTCCGGCGTCGTTCCGTGCTGGAGGGAGGCTGGTTGGCGTGGGGGAGCTCGGGGAAGGACGGCCGGCGGCTAGGGAGTCGCCGATGGGGGCTGGGTTGGTAGGAAGAGTGCTGGGTTGTCATATGGGTCGCGCGCAAGGGGAGAAAGTGATCTCAGGAGAGAGAGAAGAAAGAGGCTGGGGGCGGCGGGAGGAGGTTGAGGTCGCTGGCCGCCGACGCCGGTGGGTCTGGGTCAGTCGGAATGGGCTGAGTGGTCACGTGAAGTGGAGAGGGGAGAAGAAGATGGCCTGTGGGTCGGGGGGGCTGCGCGTGGGGAAGAAATAAGAAGGAGAGAGAGAATTCCTGAAATTTCTGGAATTTTAAATGCTATTTCATCATAATTACAAGTTTGCCCCTCACTTTGTGTCACGCNTGCCCCTCACTTTGAACCTCCATATTTCTCAAACCGTAGCTCCAAACGATGCATGCTACGTGCCTACGAACTCGTGGAGTCGAGCTCTACGAAACCATGTCAAATTCAAGTCTGAACTCTAAGTAATTTAAAAAGTCAACTTTTGGGTCACTTGTCACGTTCATAACTTTCTAACCGTAGCTCTAAGCAACCCATGCCGCGTGTCAATGAACTCATGAGCTCAAGACCCTCCTAATGAACCCAAGGTCAAAATTAAAATCTTACTAGAACCAAAAGTAAACTTTGGGCCCTATTAGAATTTACTTAAAAGGTACGGGTCGTTACAATCCATGTGAGATATGCAATAACTAAGCTGTGTTTCTTCTTTAATGCTCTTTGCACCAAATTGGTTGATCTGTCCAAGTTGGATAATGTGCAATCTGATCTCATTGAAACTTGTGCTTGTTGGAAAAATATTTCCCACCTTCGTCTTTAATATAATGGTGCATTTAACCATTCACTTTATTAGAGAGATTCTATTGTGTGGACGCATTTATTATAGATAGATGTATCCATTTGAAAGAGGCATGAAAGTCTTAAAAGGTTATGTACAGAATTGTAATCGACAGAAGGACTACATTGCTAAAAGTTACATTAATGAGGAGGTTGTGGAGTTTTGCTCCGAGCATTTATCTAATGCAATTGCAATTGGAATCCCTCAATCGCACATTGGGGTACAAAATAGCAGCAGGCCTATCTCAGGTGCCAAGGCACATTCTATAGATCGCAAATCCTGGGAACAAGCACACCGAATTGTATTAGAGAATGCTTATGAAGTTGAACCTTATGCTGAGTAAGTGTATTTATCCACCACTTATACTCTTACACATATATAATTTATTTTATTTTCAAATCATCATTGTGATGGTATTTTTGGAACATGTTTGTAGAAAACGCAAGGCCTACTTGAATGAACTTCATTCAAGCAAAAAAAAAAAAAAGTGAAAAGTGGCTACTAGAAGAGCATAGCCGCTAATTTATCTACTGGTTACGTCTAAAGGTATTATTAAGTTTCCAAAGCTCATACTCTTCTATTTAAGTGTTGGTGTTTAGGTTCTATGTTAAAAAATGTAACTCAATCTTTGTGACCGTAGGTTGAAGCTGAAATTGAACATGGAGATGTGGAGATATCAGCGTCATTGGGGTGGCTAGCCCAAGGTCCACCAATAAGTGCGTTAAAGTATGAGGATTATGAGATTGGGGGATGTCATTTTCACACAAAGGCACGAGACAATGTGTGTGCTGTCCAAAATAGTGGGGTTAGCTTGATAGTGAATACAATGCAGGTGGCAAGTGCGAAGGATAAGAAACTAATGTATATTGACATGGTTTTCTGTGGGGTTATTGAAGAAATTTGGGAGATGGATTATTGTGATTTTTAGGTCCCTTTATTTAAGTGTATGTGGATAGAGAATAATAAAGATATAAATACAGATAACCTAGGGTTCTTATTGGTTACAAGAGTGATGTTTTTGCATTGGCTGCCCAAGTGAAGCAAGTTTTTTATGTAGAAGATCCACGTGACTCGAGTTGGTCAGTTGTGTTTGCAACTCCTAATAGAGGCTATGTTGAGGAGCTCATGAGGATGAATTAGGGGAAAATGTGGTTGATCATCAGTCCTTAACCAATGACCTTCCATTTATTGAGGAATTTCATGATATTATGAACAATGACAATACCACATACAAGAAGGCTAATTGTGAGGAAATATAGATAAATCACTCAAAAAAGAAAAAAAAAAAACCAAACTCAATAAGGAATCATTATATATGCATCTTCTTTTCATATTGGCATCACTTTGCCTTTAAGTGTAATGGTTTGGATGTACTTATATGAAGACCTTAGCTAGTTTGGATGTATTTATATACGTGTAATACGTACTTGGCTTATATTTGTTTTTATTTGTAATGGCACATTGGCTTATATATGCTTCCAACTATGCACTAGAGTATTGAATTATACTAACTTTTTCGGTTGTAATTCATATAGAACAGGGGATGTAAAATCACCATGACAACACCAAGAAAAAAGAAGGGTGCTACTAATCCTAACTCAATAGTAAAGGCTAACACAGTAGTGAACACACCTAAAACCAAGGCAAAAAAAGCCTTACTAGCCAAGTCCAAGTCTAAGGCCAAATAAGCCTCACCAGCCAATTGTCATGAGGAAGTTGCCTCACCAACCAAGGCTCTCAAACATGGGGTAATATGTGCTCTGATACCAAACTGCACATAATATCTTGTGAATATTAAGTGATCCCACGTGAGAATCTTTTATGTGGGTCACTCTCCTAAATGGGTATTTACACGTGTTTAATTTTCAGACTTCTTATGATTGGGACTTCACTCTCCTCATTTATTCTCCAGCTCACATCAGTTTTTAATGGGTTTTCATTTTGCACTATTCATCATCTTCCCCAAATCTTTTTTTTTTTAAATGGAAATTTTCCCAAAACAACTCAGCCCCTCTCCCACATGAATCTTCAGATTCCCTTTGGCATATTCGGCTATGAGCTGTCCTAAAAGTTTGTTAGGACTTGAGCCTATTATTGGCTGCCACGTGGAACGGTGTGGGTGTGCATGTGTGGCTGCTGCTACAAATTACGGGCAGCCCTTCATTCCATTTTGTCGCTCACATTTTTGGTACGTTTTGAGCAGCCTTTAAGCTGAGTGTTTTTGGGTGACCAAATGGGTATTTT
>QANT01000869.1:0-72286 GCA_003254885.1 Purshia tridentata
GTTGGTTTTGTCTTTAATTTAGACCAATTTATGCTCAGCCGACCACTATATATATATATATATATATATATATGGGATTTTCTCAAATGAGAATCAATGACTGCATTTTTTAAATTTTGCGGATGCCAACACGGTGCCGACACAGTGGAGACATGGGGGTGCCGACACAGTGGAGACATGGGTCAACACAGATGATGTGCTGCAGCAAGTTCTGATGTACTGTAGCAAGTTTTGGAATTTCGTGTCGACAATGTCTATCCCATGCCGGCACTGTATCGATGTCCGCAAATTTTTCAAAATGCAGTCATCCTTTCTAGAGAAGAACTATATATATATATATATGATATATATAACTTATAGCTGAATACTGATGTGAGAGTTCTGTTCTTATGCAATATTTGATATACATTTCTTAAACTTAAGCCATGCTGGAGCATGGAGTGAGTCAAAACGCAGTTGTTAGGGAGGCTGGCCAAGTCTTGTTAGATGGTTGAAATGTCCTGATCATCTTCCTGTTACTATAGAAACGGTGATATAGCAGCATGCATATTATAATTTTGAGTTATTTAGATATACATTCATTTTGGGAGACCCAATTGCATAGTACTTCACTAATTAGTTATACACCCACTTTTAAATTTGCCATAAAGGATTTTTCTTTTTCTTTTTTTTAGAAAATTCATTTTGTGATTTCCTCTTTCATAACAAAGCTGGCCTTCATAGCAAATTCAAGGCCTTAATAAACTAGAAAAAAGTCAAGAATGAAGACCATATCAACTATTCAAAAAGACAATAGCTACTGTTGTTTCATAGTTTCAAATCTAAGATTCTAGCTACTTCCATTTCAATTTAATGTTGAACTCCTTTGCTTTTATATGTATTCAAGTTTATCAAATTCCTTTACCTTGTCAAAATAGGGAAACTTTTAGCAAAAGTACATAACTTTGTCACCATTTTGCAGTTGAGGATGTCACTTTCATTTTATTCCAATTAAGGATTTAAACTTAACTTATGTTCCAATTAAGGGTTTTCCGTCACTTTTGTCTCAACTTCCATCTAAAAATTGTCACATGACCTGCACGTGTGTTACTTAAAGAGCAATTCTGTCTTTTCCTATTGAATTTCAGTCAAATATGCATTGACCTCCACTTAATTGAATAAAACTGCTTTTTAAAACATTTTAATTAGTTAATGTAGACTAAAAATAAAATAAAATGAAGAACAAAAAAGCAGAAGTTCATGGACCAAAACACATCGAAAAGGGAGATAATATTTTTGGGTTTAGGGTTCTACACGTAGAGAACATTTGGGAAGAAGAAGATTACTGTCTGTCCTTTTGCAAGAAGAGGCAATTGCAATTAACTAAATCGGAAATCGTTTGATTATGTAATTGTTATAAATAAACTAACGATGAATCAAATTGCTACCAAAACTGTCTGTTTATTTTATCATATTACATAATCAAATGATTTCCGATTTGATTGNTGTTGGGGTGGATTTACTGAGTTTTTGGCATTTAGCACTTTAGTGTACAGGAAAAGGACAGGGAAAGGACTATGTGGACTTGATTTCGTGTGAATTGAAGGCTGAGTGATAAGTGTGGGGAATATTAATCCCTTAATTATAGTTAAATATTACTTAATTTGAATTAAATATTACTTAATTAGGAATTAAATATTAATTAATTAATTAGGAATTAAATATTACTTAATTAGGGTTTAGGGATTACTTAATTAGGGTTTAGGGATTACTTAATTAGGGGTTAAATATTAGAAGCATGTTTTGGGGTTTAGTTGAAAATGTCCGGTTTACTTAGAGGCATGTTATAACCAAAGTGTGATCTTGCAAGAGACCCTGACCATTTTACAATGGAGATTCACCATGGGGGTACACTGATTGCATTAAATAAGGAAACAAAGGAATACATATATATAGGAGGTCAAGTAACATGGGTTGATTACTGTAATCTTGATTACATGGGCTTGATGGAAATGGATGGGCATGCTCGATGGTTGGGTTACAGGGAGACTCCAATGTATTATTATTGTATGTAAGAAGGTGATAGGGAAGTATGGGAACCTGCATTGACAGACCAGTGTGTATTAAGGCTGTGTAGAACTCAAAATGAGCAGAGGGTTGCAAGGGTGTATTATGTTCAGCATGAGGGGCAGATGAGCATAGAGGCTGATGGAAACAGGGTCATTGAGGAGCCCATCTTGCTTGATGATGATGAAGAGGCCCAAGCAGAAGAGGGGCATAAGGCCCAATTTGAAGCAGGGCATGAGGCCCAAGCTGAAGCAGGGCATGAGGCCCAAGTAGAAGTGGGGTATGAGGCCCAAACAGAAATGGGGCATGAGGCCCAAACAGAAATGGGGCATGAGCATGAATTGGATGGGAGGAATGATCACCAAGCTGACATGGGGAATGAGCTAGGCCAGGAGGTTGATGAGATAGCCCAGACTAATGAGCATACAGAAACACAGGCTGATGAGCATACAAAATTCCACATTGAAGTTGAAACAGAAGCCCAGACTGAGGTTCCAACAGAAGCCCAGCATAGGGTGCCTAATGACACTGATCCAGTCCAACTGTCCTTGGATGATCTTTGGGAGGAGCATCAGTTTGATGAGTCTATGCTCAATGATTTGCATGATGTGGAGGTTAGGACTGGGGAAACTGTCACCAAAGGGAGGAACAAGGGGAAGGAGGTACTTGTGGAAGATGCAAGCAGTGAGCATGATCAGTTTGTTGAGCCAGATCCTGTTGATTCATGTTTTGATGACGATGATGATGCAGATTATGATTATGTGGACTCTGAGTATGAGCAGGATGTAGATGATCTGCACATATTTCAACAGTATGTTGATGTGAACTTGGATAGTGATGATGATGGTGGAGGGTTTGGGGATGTTGACAGTGATGACATGGCAAACGATGATGATGCATGGAGGGTAGATGAAGAAGAGTTTGAGGACAGTGATGTGCATGTGCATGAGCATGAGCAAACAAGGAGGCCCAAAAAACCACTTCCCAAGCTCACATATTTTAATAAGGATGTTGACATGAAGGATCCACAGTTTCACCTTGGGCTTTGCTTTGAGTCTGGAGAGGTTTTCAAGGAAGCAATAAGGGAGTATTCCATTATCAACTCAAGGGATATTAAATTTGCAAAGAATCATAGAAGGGATGTTAGAGCTAAATGTGCAGAAGGGTGTCCTTGGCATTTATTTGGGTCACTGGACAAAAAGTTGAATGTGTTTGTTGTGAGGACACACATTGATGAGCATCAATGCTCAGCGCCTCTATACAACCAATATGCTAATGCTGCTTGGATGGCAAAAAGGTTTGGGGATGACATTAGGGGTAACCCTAAGTGGGATGCTAAGCAGTTTCAAGTAATGATCCAGAAGACATTCAATTGCTTTGTGACACTGTCGCAATGTTACAGGACCAAGTTATTAGCAATGCAGCAGATTGATGAGCATCTTGAGAAACAATATGCACAGTTATGGGACTATCTGGAGACTTTGAGGTTGACTAATCCTCACACTTCAGTTAGAGTACTTGCAGATGGTCAAGTTTTTAGGAGCGTTTATATATGCTATGGGGCTTGCAAGAAGGGGCATATGGATGGTTGTAGGCCTGTGATAGGATTAGATGGGGCATTCATAAAGGGTCCATACAAAGGGCAGCTATTGAGTGCTATTGGGGTAGATGCCAATAATGGCATGTTCCCCATAGCTTTTGCAGTGGTGGAAATAGAAAATAAAGACTCTTGGACATGGTTTCTGCAAGCTTTGATTGAGGACTTGAGAATTGATGATGATTATAGGCAGGTTATCATATCGGATAAGCAAAAGGGGTTGGTGGAATCTATCAAGTCCTTGTTGCCAAGCTGTGAGCATAGAAATTGTGTTAAACACATTGCTTCCAATTTTAGAAAGAAGCATCCTGGCATCTATCTCTATAACTTGGTCTTCTCTGCTGCAAAGTCTACCACGTAAGAAAGGTTCAAGACTGAGATGAGGAAGATGGCAAATTGGGGTAGATGCCAATAATGGCATGTTCCCCATTGCTTTTGCAGTGGTGGAAATAGAAAATAAAGACTCTTGGACATGGTTTCTGCAAGCTTTGATTGAGGACTTGAGAATTGATGATGATTATAGGCAGGTTATCATATCGGATAAGCAAAAGGGGTTGGTGGAATTTGTCAAGTCCTTGTTGCCAAGCTGTGAGCATAGAAATTGTGTTAAACACATTGCTTCCAATTTTAGAAAGAAGCATCCTGGCATCTATCTCTATAACTTGGTCTTCTCTGCTGCAAAGTCTACCACGGAAGAAAGGTTCAAGACTGAGATGAGGAAGATGGCAGAGGCTGATCCTGAAGCCTTAAAATGGTTTGATGACAAGCCACCCCAACACTGGTGCAAAGCATATTTCTTCACATGGTTCAAGTGTGACATCATCCTCAACAATTTATGTGAGTCTTTCAATGCTGCAATACTGCCTGCCAGGGATCAGCCTATTATTGTGATGCTAGAAAAAGTAAGGATGTATATCACTTTGCTGATGGCCAGAAGAAGAGAAGCTGCTACCAAGTGGAAGTTTCCATATGGCCCTAGAATCAAAGAGATTATCGATGATAGGAAGAAAGACTGCAACATTTGCATTGTGCACCACTGTGGGGCGAAGATGTATCAAGTGATCACCATGTACAACCAGCAATTTGCAGTGGATATTGAGAAGAGGACATGTTCTTGTAGACTCTGGGATTTGAGTGGGATCCCATGTACCCATGGATTGGCATGCATCTGGAAGGGGAAGTACCAAGTGGAGGATTTTTTAGCTGAAAAATACCTGGTAGATGCATATTTGCAAACATATGCCCCGATGTTAGCTCCTCTTCCTGGGTCTGACATGTGGGTTAGGACAGGCAAGCCGCCACTAAAACCCCCAACCTATAAGAGGCAACCAGGGAGGCCCAAGAAGGTGAGGGCTCGAGATGCAAGTGAATCAAAAGCCCCACAAAAAAATCCAACCAAACTCCCCAGATATAATCAGTCCATCACATGCAGTAAGTGTGGGAAACAAGGTCACAACCAGCGAAGCTGTGGGAAACCCCTAAATCAGGTTTGCATTTGCTATTTTCATTTAGAAATTTATGAGTGTGCCACTTATTTGGATTGTGTGAGTTGGATGAAAATTGTTTATTTATGTGGTTTTGGCAGGCTAAGACACAAAAGGAAAAGACTTGCAAAAATAAGCAACATGAACAAGTGGAGACAGCAAGCAAGGTGCAAATGTGTGTGTGCAGTATATATATAGGTTAAATTTCCCCAATTTATTGATTTGTCTGATCTATATGTGTAGGTCAAAAAAACCAGGCTCAAGCAAAGGCCAGACAAGCCAACAAGGAGGCAAGCAATGTCTCAAAATAATGTGCCTCAACCTCATTCAGCCCAGCAGACCAGCATCCTAGCAAGTGTGTCTCAGCCTGCCCCATCAACCTTGTCACAGCCTTCACAGACTTCACAGCCTTCACAACCTTCACAGACTTCACATTCAAGCTTGCACATATGCAGACCCTCTTTTGTGTCTCAGCCTGCCCCATCAAGTGTAGGAGCAACAATGGAGTCACCCAAACGGTTTAAATCACCTGCAAAAATTAAATTGAATATGAGGACCAAGTTCCCTGCCAAGAAGAAGACAAAAAGAGGACATTGATCATAGGGCAGTTTGTATTTTGGTTTTCTTTTTAGATGGTTGGTATTTTGATGATTTTGGGTATTTTGAATTGTCAAGCAATACAGGTCTTTTTTTTTTACCTTTGGAATGTTTTTATGCATTACAAATGATATTTAGGGGCTTACACATTATTTTGGTGATGTATTGATTATGTATTGTTCTTAATGTATTGGTGAGAATTGTAGATGAAATTGGTTATGTATTTGAATGAATGAAATTGGTTATGAAATTGATTATTAAACTGGTTTGAAATTGCTTATTAAATTGGTTACTAAATTGGTTACAAAATTGGTCATCATTATTGTTATACTTAGTTTGATTTTATGGGTGGAATGTGGTCAAGTAGAAAGTGCCATTGCACCTCTTAGTTTCCAACCCAACAACTCATGCCAAAATGCCATTGCACCTACCAGTTTCCAACCCAAATTGTTCATACCAAAATGCCATTACATACAACCATTGCAACAATACAAAAGCCTTTACAAATCAATTTCAAAACGCCATTACAAACCTATTACAACAGCCATTACAAAAGGCATCACCATCCCAGGCCAAGCTGCCAAAATGCCAAATTCCCAAATTCCCAAACAGTTACAAAACGGCCATTACAAAACAACTACAAAATGCCAAACTGCCAAATTCTCAATCAGTTACAAATCCAATGTTTGCTGACCTCCATTGGCACTATTCAACACAAAGAAAAAAACCACCCATGACAGTACCAAACAGATCCACAACTTCAACTTCATTGACTTCGCACTAGCTATCTCAGCTTCCATTATGGTCTGCCTCCTTAACAGCCCAGGAATAATTTGCCTGGATCTATCACACATTGGGGGATCGACCCATCTCCACACCGTACACCCAAACTTGCCACGTCTAGGACACTTGTCGAACCTCCTTCCAGGATTCGCATCAGTCCAAGAAGTGCATCTGTGGAGTGGCAAACCACAGTGGCATTGCATCCTATTGGTCGCATCCATCGTCATCATGGTATCATTGCAAGCCTCACCTTTGGTCCCAAATATTCCCTAAACCCTAACTCTCTCTATTTCACCTTTCCCTTTCAGCTTTAAAGTCAGTATCTACTTTTCCTGTGGTGTCTAATTAAAATGTTTTAAAAAGCAATTTTTCAATGCGTTTTGGTCTGTGAACTTTTGCTGAAATTCAATTAAGTGGAGGTCAATGCACATTTGACTGAAATCCAACAGGAAAAGACGGAATTGCCCTTTAAATAACGCACCTGCAGGTCACGTGACGATTTTTAGATGGAAGTTGAGACGGAAGTGACGGAAAACCCTTAATTGGTACATAAGTTAAGTTTAAATCCTTAATTGGAATGAAATGAAAGTGACATCCTCAACTGCAAAATAGTGACAAAGTTACGTACTTTTGCTAAAATTTTTCCTAAAAAAAAATTAAACTTTCAATTTTATGTGGAAGTTATAAGATGTGAAAAGCAATCTCACATGCTCAAAATGTATTTGAGGAAAAAGGTATTTCTCGATTCGAAATCATTAAATGCGGATAAAAGTAATAATCAAATCCAAAATAATTTTCTTTTTGGCCGGGTAAATCTAATATAGAATAATGTGTGAATTAATAATAAACTTAAATTCCGCTTCCAAACAGACCGTAATTAAATATCCAAATACTACTATTAGTATTATTACTATACAAATATATTTTTTATATAAAATTGAAAAAATTAATTGACCTCAAAATCGTGTAAGCGAAAAAATAGCAATTATTCCAAAGAAAATTATTTATACACATAGTAAATAAACTATGGATCAGGTTTTACTAGTTAATTAGGACATTTGGGAAAGGGAGTATTGTTTTTTTTTTTAAAGAACAAAATAAACCTTTCAAATATTTCAAAAGAATAATAAGAAAAAAATATAGATTGACCTTTCGATTAATGAAGTGTTAAGCTTCTGCGCTAATATGTTGCAAATGACATGTTTAGAAAGTGTTGTTTGTTAACAAATTTATAATTTATAATTCTTAGAAGAAACTGTCCTTATATTACTTAATACTGCAGAAAGAAGGATAGTATTAATTCAATTTTTATCCTTTTTGGAGAATTCTAATTTCTAACAACAAGCTAACGTTTGATTATTAGCTTTGACAATATTTTTTTTTGTAAATTATTAATGCTAGGGCCTTGATATAAATTGTTGACCTATTTTTTAAAAATTTAAGTTCTTGTGGTTCAATAATTTGTTAACATGCATGGTATCAAAGTTCCTTTTCCATTAGGACATTAGTTCCACTAATAAGTTACCATGCAGACCAATATATGATGAATAAGTTTATTTAAGGATCCTCTATGGCTAATTTTATATTGTATTCCAACGATCTGAATCGCTTATATTTTAGGTCTCTATTCAAATATAATCGTTGCAAAAAACTAGAAAAATTAGAAACTATTAAGATATATAATTTTTATCAATTAAAGTATTTCGACAAATACTTGAAATGTTGACCATTTATCAAACAGTTAAATAGTTTTTGATTTGTTTAAATTTTTTATAGAGATGATTCTTGAATGAAAATCTAAAAAAAAGACGACTTATTGTTACAAATTACAATACAATATAAAATATAGAAATTTAGGATTAAATACTTAGTTTTAATACTTTTTTAGAAAATCAGTTTTGCTTATAATTTTTAGGTTTGACTATTAATTAATGAACTTGATTTTTAGAATAGGTCACAAATTTACAGCCCATTTGTTTTGGGCTTTTTGTTTGACAAATTTGCCCTTCTACTATCCTTTGGCCCACATATGATGAGTCTTAGATAAAATTTATAAAGTTTTGACAAAATTGTCCTTAATACTTTTATTTTGTCTTAGAAATTAGTTAATATAGTCTCAACTTCAGTTTTAGTTGTAACTGTACCACACTCAACTTCAAATTTAGTTGTGACTGAATGACAGTCACAGTTAGGTTGTGATTAAATTGAATTTTTTTAAGAGAAATTGTATTACAATATAATATAAATAGAGGTCAAAACAATACTTTTACTCAAAATAATACTTAGTATAGTAGTGGTAGTTGTTTTTTTCAATTTATCAAGACAATCACAACTAAATTGTAAGACAATACAGTTAAGATGTAATTGGATTGAATTTTTTTAGTTTTAATACAATATAGTATAAATTAATGTAATAGTATGATGTAATATATATATTATTGTAGTGGCATGTGATGTAATATTTGTGAATTATAGTGCCCTTTACAATATTATTATATTTGACTTTTCAACTAGTACCTAATCTAAAATGCTATTAAATTTTGATATCTAAACTAAAAAATTATTGAAATTTGGTATTTAGAGTCAATTAACTTTATAAAATAGACACAACACAGAATCCTTAACTAAAAATTATTTAAAAAGAGATACTATTTGCACACCTCATTTTCTTAACTAAATAGAATATATGTTGTTTAAAAGATCACTTAACGCACGGAAACTTCCTCTATGTAGGATAGCAAATTTCTAATAACTATAAGTTTATAACTAGTTAACTTGTATGTAATATTGAAAAGACAATTTCTAAAACAACATTCAATACTCATTGACTTTTATAAGAAAAGAAAATTTAAATTGACTATTATGTAATATTGAAATGTTTAATTAATTTAAATATAATTTGTTATTTGTTTAATTATGTAAGATTTTGTTTTGATAAATAATTCCTTGTCAGAGATTAAGTTATAAACGTATTTAATTTGTGTTTCCGTCAGAATTGCGTCATAAACCTTTTAGACAGATTGACACATGTAGTGGATGTGTAGTATGGAGAAACAAACAACGTGATCTACCAGTCTTAAATGTGAATTACAATATCTGTAGTGTGGTCATGATGTGAAACTTAATTAATTGGACATGAATATATCTATATATAGTGTGGTCATTGCGAATGGCAGAGCTAGCTATATACGGGGATTGGGGACCCAGGGTGCAATTTTTTGGAACAAATTTCCTTGCTATCACTTAGAAAACGTAAATGACGTATAATAAAACTAGATACATGGACCCCCCAACTCTCATTTGTTAATTTTTTTTTTTTTTGAGTATAAAGGAGGCCGGGGGAGGAGAAATAAGAAAAAGGTTCGAACTCAAATGTGAAAGGATGAGTTTTATTTTCGGCTAACTAGGTCAACACCAATTCACTCTTTTACTTTATAATTTTGTATTATTCTTTAACCCCCTTTTTGTAAGAAATTACAATCCCTAGAATATAAGTTTTGTAATTCCCTAACTTGATGATCTTTATTAGAGGGAGGCCCCATCATTTCCATTATTGTTCGATACTCAAAATGTTGACATGTTCTCATGTTACCAACTACGGAAGCTTAAGGAAAAGATATATATATGTCAGTCCCCCACACGAAAACTCTTGCTTCATCCTATCATGGAACAGCTTTCACAAAATTGGTCAAAGCATCTATTCAGGTAACATGCATGGGCATAACAAAGTTATTGTTTGCATGCTTTCGATTCAAATTTACAATTAAAACGTACAGATATCAGGGATATATGACGGATTTGATTAATTTGATGCTAATCAATAAAACTACTTAGTTTTATTCCTTAACAAAAAAATTAATTACAATTTGATCTATCATATATTCAATACAAAGTTACAAACAGACAGGGATAATAATTAAAAACAAGACAGGTAGGCTTCTATCATTATTACTCATCTTGTTGTTTTCTAAATAAATTAAAATAAATGTGTGCACCTTGGAGAGCACCTTTTTTTGGGTGAATTTCAGAGCCAGCTAGCTGAGAATAATTGATTTTTTAAGGAAAATGGTTACATATATGGTGTTGGTGGTAAAGATGGGTATTCCCAAAAGCAGCTACACAAATATTTAATGCTGGCACCATCATTGTATTTGAAGCCAAGTTGGAAGAGAAGAAAACGTACGGCTCAGGTTGTCTGGATGGTGACTTTCTAGTTCTAATCGTGCATGAATTATTTGTGTTTTACATTTATCTTGTGTTTAATGTTTATTCTAAAATTATGTTTGAGCAAAACCTTTTTTGTGTGTTAACTTACATCATTTACATGAACAAATTAAACGTTTATAAACCTCAAAATAATGTCGTACTAGATATAAAAATAAGATAAGTATCAAAGAAGTTAAGGGAAGATCTATTTCAAAGAATATATGACATTAGCATGTTTACAAAATAATGTTTGAAATTAAATATTTTATAAACCTTAATCCATCTTATATATGATTCTTTTGAATACTTGTTTAAAAATCAATCAATCGAAAATCATTTAGTTATCAAACTGTGTTATAATAAATAGAAGAACATTATTTTGGATAAAAATATATAAATAGTTGTTATTACAATTAAATAGCTAAATGAAGTAGTCAAAGCCTAAAAATAAACACTTCGGATTATAAGATTATATTGTGTTTTGTATCCAAAAAAGTAGTTAACTTTGTATTAAACTTGCTAATTAATTAACTTTATAGTATTTTTGTATATTTGAAAATTTTAAGTCAGATATATGATTCTAAATTTATTTTCTAATTCGAGATCTCACATGAGGTGAGATTCATGATATTTGTGGGAGGCATATAATTTTTGCTTGATGTGAAAGAGTTGAATAAAAGCAAGAATTATAGCATATTCCTAAGTAAAATTGTGGTTATTTTTTGTTTTGGGTCACTTTTATACAAAACTTAATTGTTTTGTAGTTAAAATTCATTTAGCAGAAACACAGATTCGACAGAAGATACAAAAATATGTTTGGAGAAAGATGGGTTCGATTATAATTAAACTTGGACCGATCGATGAAGGGTGAATGAAACAATGGAATCTCCAATTCTCAAATAAGCCAAAGCATTGGATTCTAAGTCAACTACTTTTTGCTTGCATGGTCAACTTAAATATTTTAAAGTAAAAACTGGGAGTTTAATTCCTTGGTATTTTTATTTCTATTTTCTTTTTCTTTTTTGCTGTCCATTTTAATTTTTTGGTTGTCTTCACATTAAGAAGTCAAATGCAAATACAGTTTAATTACTAGGGAAAAAATTTTAAATATGAAATAATACACAACACATCCCATAATTAGAAAATGCCAAAATAATTGTGTTTTATTTGGCATTTGGCGTACCTTATTATGGCACTTGATAAATTTTATGAACTTTTCAAACTAAGCTCATTCTATTTTATACACCCACTTGTGTTGTTGAATCTTCCAAAAGGTTTTCATATAGTTCTCTCAGAACCAAAGCACAAGTACATATGGTATACTCAATATTATAAATTTGATTCTCGTAAACTCAAACCCAAACACACTTGATTTATATATTTTACGAATTAATGTTGGTCCCATGTGGCTCAAGGGACACGTGACGTACCAATCGTCGCTAACCTCTCCTGAGGCTATTCATGGCTAACCTAACCTAGTGGAAGCCACCCGTGGTGTTAGCCTTTAGTAAGATTAGGTTGGTTATCGTTGACCTTATAAACTGTAGCCATTGCTATCTAGTCAAATCTTGGGTGTGTACGATTGTTGTATAGGCCCCCAAAATTAATGAGCCGATCACTAGCCCGATCGATCCTTTAACACTCGTTGGGACCATCAGAATCAAAGGCCCATTAATTGTTTCGTTAGGTGGGAATGCTTTGAACCCAGAACCATGTGATGAATAGGAACACTATTTCACCCAATTATCTCTCTCAAAGTCTCAACTATTGTTTTCCAACTTACTTTCATACATTAGAATCTATAAAATAAAATAAAAATTTTTAAAATAAAATGTTAAATCCTGTCAAATAAATGACATACAAGTTGATAAATATCATTTTTCTAATGAAAAAGGCCAATTGCCATCGTGCATGTCTATATGCACACTCATATTCCTCTCACTACATACCTCCTCACATAATTTGTTAAATGATACACTTGACACAATTTGAAAAAATTATAAATGACAACCTGTTGATGCAAAAATCTGCTCAAACCTTTGTACGCAACTTAAATGAGGACTTCTGCTGACATGGATGAGCTGATGAGCTAAGTGGATGATCCAAGCACGTCAACTAGCTGGTTTTGAACTTGTTCCTGCAAGTTAATCAGAAAAAAGCACCAATGTGGTACCAGCCGAAGATACTCCGATGGTAAAGTCAAGGAGATGTAAGGAAAAAGATGCAAAGATGAATGATGAACACAGCAAGAACTTGGGAGGAAGATGAAGGAAAAGAGGTAAAAGCCTCTGGGTTGATTTCTTCAGAGCTTGGGCAAGTGTTTTCTCAGAATTGTCCGTGTCCCTTCTCCTTGTGAACATGCTCTTATTTATAGGCAAAGGGTATAGGATATTTCTGTTTGTTTGTAGGGGTGATCATGACTGGTCTCAGATACTAAGTTTGAAAAACAAGCAATAGGGCTGACAAGCTTCTCATTTAATGCAAGAGAGGTGACTACTAAATGGCTAGAAGTCGCTTGCATTAAATGGAAAGTAAGGGAAAACGAATAAGTCATAAATGCAACACATAAAGCTACTTTCGGTGTGTCAGGCGCAATAACTGCTCCTATAGGCGTGCTTGGCTCGAAAGGGGATGAGTCGAAGAAGGTCGATCCGCTCCGAGTAAGGCCTTGATTTGCAGTGAACCCAAGCGGTCATTGGTTCCCCCTGTCAATGCTCGGTTCGGAAGAGACACCGGCTTTCAATCTGAACACAAGGAGGATGAGACGGCGGTCAGAAGATCAATGCTTGACGGAAAGTACTCGAAGACATTTCATTCGGATCCAAACTGAGGATCTGATCCGAACATTGGTACTTGTTGGCCTTCACTCGTCCGAACATCGTAGGTGCATTCCGTTCGGATCGGATCAAGCAATAGGATCCGATCCAGAACAGTCGTCTGGACTAACTGTTGACTGGGGTAGTAAGGTTGAACTCGGGCGCAAGACTCCACGTGGCCCATAGACGTTGACCATTGACTCTCATTGGGGGGTGTCATCCCCAAACACAACCCATAGTTTTTAAAAGAAAAAATTAACTCTCTCTACACACCCAAACCAAACCCAACACCCCATAACCCCTCATCTTCCAACCATGACATTTCAAGCACACCCCCTTCTCCTATAACCCTTTTTCTTCATCTTTTATCTACTAAACCGTAAACCTTCTCTCTTTATTCTATATAGGTAAGAATATTGTAGAAATATATATTAATTTTCATGAATGGGCCTTAACTTGTCCTTTATTTGACTTCACATAAGATATGATAATACATTTTTGAGTTTTTTTTTAAATTATTTTTTTGTGTCCTCTAATGTCTGGTCACGATTCATTTGGCCCAAAGACAAATGGTTAAAATTGGTTATGCAAGTACCTGCTGAATAACTTCTATTTTTATTTTTTTATAATTTCATAAATTTCATTCGGCTGTGTTATGCCAAACTTGCATAATCCATTTAGCAAATTATTGCCAAATGAACCTAATTGGTTTGGTAGACCAGTGTCGAACGACTCTCGAGTTTCCTTGTAACTTGAAATTTCAATCCTAAACCCTAAACACCCATAATCCGAATCATCTAAAAAAAATTAAATCAAAGCAGGGCCGTGCATAGACAACAGTATCAATGTAAATAGTGCTTGAGTGCTTCTATTGGAGACAACCTAGTGGGCTTGGCCGCTTGGCTTTTGGGCTACAATTCTAGCCCGAGTAGTACGCTATCAACTCCATCCATTAACCGTACAAAATCTTAACCGTTAGTTGTACATACGACCAAAATTCTTACACACACACGGTTTATCTTCCACACACTCGCTGCACAAGCCACAGAGGATCCCACCCTTTCCTCTATCACTACTCAGTCTACTGCGCAGAAACCCCAAACCTCACTCAAGAGTGTCAGACTCAACGAAAAAGCGCGCGAACCGGAGGCAACGAAATGCCAGAGCTACCGGAGGTGGAGGCGGCCCGGAGGGCCCTGGAGGAGCATTGCTTGGGGAAGAAGATAAAGAGAGCAGTCATCGCCGACGACCCCAAAGTCATCGACGGCGTCTCGCGCGCGGACTTCGAGGCCTCGATCTTAGGGAAGACCATCGTCTCCGCTCACCGCAAGGGCAAGAACTTGTGGCTCCGCCTCGACTCGCCTCCCTTCCCTTCCTTCCAATTCGGTGCCCTTTTTGATAAACTCACTATCATCACCATTACTGTCATTTATCATTTATCATCATCATTACTATTATGACAATGTACTATAGAAATTCATATAAATGCTTTGTCATTGATTTTGGGGTTGTCTGTGTTTCAGGGATGGCGGGTGCTATATACATTAAAGGGGTCGCAGTCACGAAGTATAAGAGGTAAGCTCCGTACCCATGAAACGAAATGATTTAGGAAGACTGAAAATACTGAATTTTTGGGAACCCTTTGGTGTTTTTAGTTGACCCAAATGAAGGGTTTATGTAAAGATATGTTTTTTTTTTTGTTTAAATGTTTAAAATGATGTAGAGAATGGCTTGCAGGTCTGCTATAAAGGACACTGATGAGTGGCCATCCAAATATTCCAAGTTTTTCGTTGAAGTATGTAAGGATTGATTGCTGTTCTTGACACCAATGAAGGTGGTTTTGTTTTTGTATATGTGCTTATATAGTCATGATTTAATTAAATGATATTTTATATCGCTGAAGCTCTGAGGATTTCTGTTAGTTGTTTGTGGTTTTAGTATCAAAAGTATTCTTATGACGAAACAACTAGGTCTCCTCAAAGTTTTGTAATTATACACATCACCCAAAGTTTTTGGTTTTTGAGTTGTTTCGGAATACTTTGGTTAAGATAACGGCTACTCTTTGAAGGGTTCCTTAGAACTTTCTCAATGCTTAATTGTCTTACCTGAGAATGTGGAAGAAGCAAATTATTGTTGAGGATTTAGGGTCATAAACTCAAGTAAATTCTGAATGAATGTATATTTATGTGTCTTTCATGCGGACAAACAACTTTTCTAGCCAAAAAGTATGCTTATTGCTTGATAACTATTGAATACTCCCTGGGCAGCTGGATGATGGTCTGGAGTTTTCTTTCACTGACAAGAGGCGATTTGCTAGAGTTCGCCTGCTCAAAGATGTATATAAAATCCTCCTTGAATCTGTAAAGTTTGCATGTTTCTCTGCTTTGAGCTCACAGTCAGATAAACTTTCAATTTGCTGGTACAGCCAACTTCTGTGCCCCCCATATCTGAGCTTGGACCTGATGCTCTCTTGGAGCCTATGACAGTAGATGAACTTTATGAATCCTTGAGCAAGAAGAAAATTGCAATTAAGACTCTATTGCTCGATCAGGTTAGTACAGCTTAGTGCATTTATCTTGAGCATGTTAAGTGTTAATGATCTTCTTACCTTAAAACTTGAACCATAGAGTAATCTAGAACTAGAAGGGTATAGCTTAATGTGTAAATATCATTTCAGATTCTCTATTATGTCTTTACAGTATAGATAACAACTTCAACTATCTATTTACTTATTTTTGCTTTTTACACGTTTGCAGAGTTACATTTCAGGAATTGGCAATTGGGTTGCTGATGAAGTACTATACCAAGTCAGTCTGGTCTTTATACTTGAACATTATGAATGATTATTCTTATATTCACAATGTGTGTAGTTGAAATGAGAATGAACTACTCATCAAAAATAAAAAGAAAGATTGAACTATTGAATGGGCCCAGAAAGGGATGAGATTGAGATATATGAGTTGCAATAATAAATAATAATAAAAAGAACTTAGACTGATTTATTTTCTCTACTTTTAGATAGGAGCAAAGCAGTTATATGGGTTGGTATACAGAAGAGATGCATTGGTGACCTACATTTATAAGGGCTGTAAGATTAGGGATTAACGGTTTCAAGCTCTCTATAGGCTACAAAATAGTGGTGTGATGTGGGAAAAAACTTGCTTTGGGCTTTCTGGCATTAACGTCAGGGTTAAATCTCTTTATATGTTGTTGTGGTGTTTGAGAGTTATTGGCTATCCTTGTAAGAGCAAAGCCTCTAGGTTCATTCTCTTTTGTAGGATCATAGCATTAGGTAAGATTAACAGCATATAGCTTGGTCACAAGGCACCAGTTAATAATTAGTGATGTTATCTCATCACTTGCTTCTCTGTTGCTTGGTATCTTGACTCTTTCCTTGTTGGAGGTTGTGGGTTTTGCCTAAATCTTTGCTTGAGGTCTTTGAAACCTGGAGAGGGGCACATGGGAAACGTAAGGGTGGCATAATTTGGCTGACCTCCATTAGCCAGGGTTTAAGGCTTTGTGCAACTCAATTCTGTTTCCTGAGGAATTGGAAATATAATTAAAAAATCCATTTTATTTGAAACAGAAAGGAACTTCTAATTTTTATCCAGTGCTGATTCTTAAAGCTAGAAGCTTTAGGTTATTATTGGTTTTTATTTTGTAGATGTAGATTATGTCTGATAGTGGAGTTTTACCGTTTATTGTGATTTCTTGCAGGCAAGAATTCATCCAGAGCAAACTGCTGCCAGCCTGTCCAAAGAAAGTTGTGGAACTTTACACAAGAGCATCAAAGAGGTGAGAGATTTAGCTTCTATATTGAGTCTCTGCTAGTACTCAAATTTTTTTTTTTTTGGGAGGTAAATATGCACTCTTCAATCTTCATTGCAAATATAGAGGATGATACCTGTAGGTTATTGAATTTGCGGTTCAAGTTGATGCTGAATCTACCCACTTTCCCCTTGACTGGTTGTTTCATTTTCGGTGGGGCAAAAAGCCCGGAAAAGTTAATGGTAAGAAATTGGTGATGTATGTGGTCAATTTGATTTTCAGGTCATTGAAAAATCACTTGAAGTTGGAGCAGATAGTAGTCAATTTCCTAGTAATTGGATTTTTCATTCCCGTGAAAAGAAGCCTGGAAAGGCTTTTGTTGATGGTTTGGCTCCTAACCCTTACTGCTAATACGCATGCACAAAGACATATCTATGCCAGCTTTGAATTAAGCAGAATTTGCACTTCCTTTTATCAGGTATCTTTGGTTGCAACACTTACATAAATTGATATTTTCATTCAATGCAGGGAGGAAAATTGATTTTATCACCGTCGGTGGCAGGGTATGCCCATTCTAAAAGAGGCCCTCTTATACTGTTTTTGGGCTATTCCAAGTTTTTGTTTTTTTTTTTTTGCTTTAGTTTCTTAATTTTTCTTTTGTTTTTCTAGACTACTGCATTCGTACCAGAGTTTCAGAAGTTAAGTGGAAAGCAAGCTACCAAAGCAGGGAGTAAACAAACTAACAAAAGAAAAGGAAAAGGAGGTGGTGATGATGTCAACGAACCAGAAAGTGATGACGAGGAAGTTAATCGAAATGCTAAGTCGAAGAAAGGCAGGAAGCCTAGAGCTCAAGGTACGAGGTCTTCAGCGAAAAGAAAATCTAAAGAAAGTGATGATGAAGAAAATGACAATGACAAGGATGATATTGATGACGATGCTGATGCTGTTGACAACGATCATGAGGATGAAGACCAAAAGAAGAAAACAAGAAAGGTGACTAATAAGAAGCAATCCAAGGCAGAGAATACATCCAAGAAAAAGGTACATACCAGTCAAAACAGGCTGAAGAAGAAAGCATAGGTAGCTGCTGAGGTATATAAAACAGCTTTGATTCCATGCCCAGTTTTGTTTTGGAAGAACCGAATGATGAGTGTACGAGTGCATTCAGTTTTTGTAACTCTAGTTAGTAGTAGCCGTTTTGTCTTGAAACTGGGTCCAATTTTAATTATGTGTTTAACCTAATGACTTCCGTTATGTATTATATGCTCAACTGTTGTTGGAAATATGCATTCCTCTCCTTGTTTGCACCTAAAAGAGTGGTTTTCCTTTGATGAGGTTTAAATGCCTTGCAGTAAAAGCAAAGAATCTTACTGGACTTTCAAGTTCCAAGACTAACTAAAATTACAGAACCTTAAGAAGGTAATTTATGAAATTCTCAGCGTTTAATATCAACACAAAAAGAAATATAATGGAAAACCTGAGTCAAAATGTTTGCAATATGATATACACAAATCAAAAGCAGAAATATTTACACATCAATTGGCAACTTCTAGGGTCTTTTTGCAGTTTAATCAATCCTCTCAAGTCATGCAGCTGTTTGACTGAAAGGAAACCAAAGAGGAATGGATAAATTTAAGGTGCATTCTGTTGGTACTGGTTTTCGATCTATCAATTTAGATTTATTTCTCAAATATATGTTCATCAATAAAAAATATCTTAATTAGCTTAATTAAGATATTAAGACATTGACTCCTCACTCTCTGCTTTGGAAATTGAAAGAAACAAAAAGATTTATGCAAATTGAAAAAAAAAAATTAAAATAAATCAGGAATTCAACTAAGAAATCATACGACTCAAGGAAATAGGAAAACTGATGAGCAAATTTATAGGATTATATTTCAAACATGCAGCTCTAGCATGTTCATGTACATAATTATTTGCTGCAGGGGGACAAAGGAGTACACTTCTGGTGCACAGCGATCTCCTTCCAAAACTAAGATGACAACGAGTCTAAATGCATTCTGCAAAAGATTAATTGTTTCTAGAATATATTATGTTTAACCGGGAACTAGGAGACCCTTGCTCATGATACTGTTATAAATAGTAAATATCAAAATTATAATTAAATTGATGCCCATGTTATTATTTAATAATCTTTCAGATGTATTATTTTTCCATCAGAATTGATCGAGTGTTGTCTAAAACAAGAGCATAAGTTCACTAAACTTAGTTATCTACTCTTGCACATATTAAAGATTTTAACATCAGCACCCTGGTCTCTGGACTTATTGAATGTACATCTGACTCTCTGAGTTCAAGTTGTCTGATGTACATAAAGGACCAATTCAAGTATAGATACTGTCTACTGAAGCCCACTCTAGGTAGTATCCAACGGAGGCAAGGAGCTGCTGAACAATACTATGGTCATGAAATAGGTATATCTTAATTCCAGAGTACAGACTAATTCATCCGCGTAGAACTTTCTTATATGACATTTGCACAAGTAACTCCACTAAGTTGAAAGAAAAATTACAGGGTAGTATAAGCCAGTCAGTGACATTCCTAGGGAGAAAGCTTTCTTACCTTTAAACAATTAGCTCAGGAAGATGAAGCCGGTTTCCAGATTAGACGTGGACTCGTGCATTGAACTTAAAAGAACACTCTCAGAGCAGTAACAACTCTCTCAGGCCTGTTTTTTGTTTTTGAATAATTGATTAAGAAAAGAAGAAGAGGCAAAATATTTTGATGCACATGAATCCTGTACCAAAACTTGTCAAAAAGTCATTTACCAGTCCTCCTGTGGCATATGCCCGGCACCTTCTATCAACTTAAGCTTGACAGCAGTAGGGTTTCCTTTCTGAAACTCTTCTGCCACAGATTGAGGAAGATATTTGTCTGCAATCCCCCATGCAAGTAGAATCGGTGTATCCCATCTGAAGTCCAGAAACCATTATTTAACAAGCATCAGCAGGATGTAAAATACATAATTGGAAACATGAAGATAGGGTCGAAGATGAAGTTAGAAAATTATACAACATTTTCTCTTTGACCATGAAATTGACCATCATCAAGTTTATGAGACCAATCACTATGGATGCTGTATTAATTTATCTGATGTAACAGAACTGCAGATACTTTGATATACTTTATAAATTTCAATTGTGCACATGCATTCTCAGCTTAACTACTTTTTGTGCCAAACAGCGATTTTGTAGAGGCACAAATATAATGATGAAGCATCTTTTCTTATCCAACACACCTTGTGTCACAGAACTCTTTATTTTCTTGACTATTAGATGCTCAAGATGTGCAACTTTTGATGTTTGGAATCAATAATACTATTCTTACCATATTTTTATACCATTTTATGTATCATTATTGTACTGGACATGGTTTTTCCTTATATTTAGGGTTTTCATTTTTATTTTTTTAGTGTCCAATGTATGAATGCCATATAGATTTCTATGTAAGGTGGTATAAAATTATGGTATGAAAATGAGGTAAGTATAGCATTGTTGGTTTGAAATATGCCTTGCTCACTATTTTTCTGTTTGGGGAAAAAACGAACATATTTGGTCTCTATATCTTATATTATTTACAATCTTAGGGCATGTTGCTCGAAATTTTACTTTTTTATGGGCTCAAGTTGTCATTTTAAAATGTGTCAACCTTGTCAGTTCAAGGATATACATATGACAAGAACATGCAAACCAGAGCCAACATATTTAAAAGGTAACCCAGTAAAGCTATACCTTCCAGATGCAAAGCCAGATGATATTTGGCTTAAGATACTTTGGAAATTAGCTTTCCTTGCAGTTTCCAGTATAGCTGAAACATCAAAACTGAACACATCAGCCCTGAAAGTTTCTTGAGTCAAAATTTTGTCAAAAGAAATGGATCACATACCAAATCCAGGTGCACTGCTTGCCAGATATGGTAACCGATACACATCGGCCTTTTCCAGCTTCAAGACGTAACTGTTGAAAGGAGGAGATTTTTTTGTAAGATATATGCCAAATCTCATTAGATATGAAGGTAAAAGTTTGTCAAAAAAAATTTGACAGTTGCCAAGTTGGCTAATTTTTTTCTAAAAACCAATTGCAAAATTGATGTGCTAACAACTAAATTGTCTGCATACATAGTACCATGAAAAATATGCATATGTTGAATACTATGTTTTGACATCTTTATACATTTAACACAATGCCTTAAACCAAGTACTAGCATCCTCCAGCCTAAAAAAAACAGTACAAGCATCCTCAGGTTAATTGTAGCTGAGTGCTGCTTTAAGTCTATGTACATACTAACGGTAGCATGTGTTATTGGGAAAGAAAGACAAAAATAGCACCAAAGAGAGTTGTCAATATATCTGATGTGATTCCACAGACGGGATAAAAGAATTAGATACGTACGCGCTACCTGCTTCAACGAAGCGCTCAGCCATAACAGCATTCTGGCATGTAAATTCACCAAAAAGAGGAATTCTGAAAAGAATCAAAAGAAAATAGTAATGGAATATAGAAGCAGATAATACAAGGAAAATTAAAATTTTAACTGTTATATGTAGGATAAGCTCAAAAAGAGCACATGAGTCAAGCCTCAATTTGAGCCTTCACCATAATGTTCAATGCTTCATAGTAAATAAGACATCACTGGGCATAAAGGGTCCATTAGCCTACAAAATCAGCTTCAATCTTAGAGAAACTTAAAATAGATATGGGCTACTTTCTCCATGCTTCACACTAGAACGTCTTAAAGTAAAAGTAAAAGCACTACAGCTTTTGGGTGTTTCACTACAATCCCAAACGAAGCCTTAAAGTAAAAGCATCCAATCTAAAACCAATTAGCAATGGGTGGGAAGGCACACATGATGTGAGATTTTTATATTCTCAACACCCCCCTGATGTGTGGTTGGACTAAGCCACACACCTGGGTCAAATATATTGGGTGACCAGAAGGATGTGTGTCAAATCGGCCTGACACATGCCCCACTTTGATACCATGTTAGAGTTAGAGGACTAACCCGTAACCAATTAGAAGTGGGTGGAGAAGCCCAAGATTTTATATAATGTGGTGCAAGGCTTAAAATACCCGATGTGGAGTTTTTATATTATCAACACAACACAACACAACAATGCCAGTTAAAGAAATATTATAAACAATAAATAATTAAACTTTTAATTCGTACGTTTTCTATTTGGTGGCCCTAATGTTCAGTGAAGCATGCATGTCTTTCTCAGCAAAGCTCTTTATAAATATCAGGTGATTAACTTAAACTTGATGATAATGTAGAAACTGCAACAAGTATTTGTCAAGAGGAAAACCTGACATTTAATCTTATATTATTTTCTCAAATCTCAAGTAAGAAGATCAAACCTTAGTTGCTTAAACAATCCAGGAACAGGAGATGAAACTGTGAGGGGGCTATTTAGAATTGCAAGCTTTGATATTCTGCTTTTGTTTTTTAAGGCCCATGTCAATCCATATGAACCGACGAGAAATCCCTAAGAGGATGAAAGCATGTAAGATACATAGTTGAAGTACAAAAGTACTTATAACATAGATTTCACTATAGCTTAACTAGACTTTACTGAACTCTTTTGAACCAGAATATGTTTCCAATTTCCATCACAAATACCACTCCAATAGCTTGTCTTCTACGAGTGTTCAAACCTGAACGACTAGATAGAAAGGAGATTTGATCCCCAGCACATCTAGTAATTTGTCAAATTCCTCATGGAACTCCTTTTCTGTAGGAAACATTAATTTCAGACAAAAATATAATGAGAATATTATTGAGCCCAACCAAAAACAAACAATGAGATGATAAATCTTTTATTAAAAGAATATACCTGTGTAGTCAAATCCATATCCGGGCTGTGGCATGTCACTAAAACCAAATCCTATCCAATCAGGTGCAAAGCAGTGGAAACCAAGATCTGACATCTACTCAAGAGTCAAGATTAAGGCAATGATTAACAAATTTAGCAGTAATAAGCTGACGGCTAAGGCAGAATAAGTCACAATAAGATTCATATTACATGAACATGAGATTGAAGAAAAAGTACTTCAAGAGTGATCTCAGACCATGTAGATGTAGGTGGTCAAAATATTATAGCATGGATTAACTACTGTATAGATTCTTAAGCTTTTTGTCCTAAGCATTTACAATAAGCCAAAATCATCAAAGTTAATATAGGTAATTTATCTAAAACAGAATTCAGCTAGACCTGAGACATAACATTTCTGTAGCTATAGGATTGTGTGGGAGCACCGTGAAGGAAGACAACTGTTCTATCTGGGCTCTCAGCCGATCCTGCAGAGTAAAACCGATCATATAAAGCTATAAAGAACAGAAAGAGGATATAATTAATGTCACAACAGAAAAACGGTTTACCAGTTTCTCTCACAAACCATCTAAGCTCCCCCGATCTGAAATATTTTCCATATTCCCTCCCCTTGTCTTCTATCCTCTAGAATAAAAAACCATGAAATTGTGTACCAATATCTGGCTCTATATCAGCTTTTTAAATAATAATATGTAGCATTAAAAAAAAAAATCTAAAGCAAATTATTAAATGACAACAAATTCAAGAATTCTTGATCAGTCATGATGAAATTGAATGCTATTTACTGGTGAAAACATATCTTTATAACAATTCAGGCTATGACCTCTATCTTGTGCATTAATGGTTAACCAAAATGTAAGCTTTCAACTTCCATTCGAGCTATGAGTAATTCCAAAGTGAACATTGACTCAACTGCCGTCAACATTTACAACTTTCTGTGGTCCCTTGTTATAGTTCAGAGGATTTCTAGTAACTTTAGTAATCACATGTGGTTGACTGAAAGTTCATTATAACTTTAATTCTTTGATTTCAGCATAATAAATTGAACGTAGTGTTTGTATATGCATAAACGATGAAATGGATATCCATGTGTTATAGACCATAATGCAAAAACTTGCATCAATGGCTTATATCTATACGATTCTCAGAATGAAACTCTTTTTTCATGAAACCCAGTTGATAGATTGACAGTATAGTGACACTGAGTATGCCAAAATTGCCAATACATTCTCAGGGACTGTATAAGATAGACTTCATCAAAAGTTCAAAACCTTCCAAAAAGGCACAAAACGCATAAGGAAATGATCAGTGCATTGAATAGAGTTACAGAAATTAACCAAGCCAAAAATTTTCAACACAAGCACATATTAAAGAATTTAGTACTTCAAAACTCAAAAAGATTGAGCAAAATTTTGAGCTTACATTAATCATTTGGCCGACATTGCCATCCTCTGCAGGGTTATCTGGGAGCTGAATGGCACTACGGCTTGATGGATTATCAGTGACAAAGCCAAATGGGTTGAAAGCTGGTGAGTCTGAGTCTCTGTCTTTGTCCTTGGTTTGGTCTTGGTCTGAAGCACTGGCGGTGACTTTTGATTTTCTACTACTACCAGTGCCAGTTATGAGCCAAGGGAGGTTGGATTTGGGTTTGAGAGAAGTGGGTATGGTGGAGAGAGGAGAAAAGGGAGGGAGCAGGTTGAGAGGGAGAGAGAGCAGAGCCCAAGCCATTGATGGTTGTGGCTGTTGCCTGTTGGAGCTAGGAAGTTTAGAACCAACGGTTTGTATGAATAGATTTTTCTTCCTTTTTATGACACATGAGTACATGTGGCGGAGTTATAAACTTAAATGTGGACTTGAGGCGGCCCTAGTTTTGTAAAAATTTATAGTATTTTATAAATTTTGAGAAAACCTTGCATAATGGCCCCTCAACTTTTTGGCTCTATAGTGTGTTTGGTTTCGTGGTTTTTTTGTTCTATTTTTGTTATTGTAGTTTCATTCAACTATCAATTTTGTTCCAAACAATTAACCGAGCCATTTTTAGTCAATTTTGATGGTAATGTAATAAAACTATAAGAACAAAAATGATAAAAAAGTCGAGGGTACTGAACTCAATTAATGATTTGAATTAAAAGTTATAATCGAATGGAACTTCAAGAAAAATGACAAACAAAAAAGTTTACAGGGAAGAAAGTACAAGTTGGGGCGAACTAGATGGACACAAAATATATTTGGACTTATTGTGAAATGCCCTCATACATCTGTTTATTTTCAAAATACTCCCAGAAACCGTTTTACCGGTTTTACCAGGGAATCTCAATATTACCCAGTCCCCAATTTGAAAATACAGCACAAAAGGAGGACTTAAACCCAAACAGAGAAAAAATAGTTGAGGGTAAAACTAGGGTCACACAACTTTGACAGAAGGCGTGCCAAAATCTCTCCGCTAAAACCATGACCGGCGATAGCACTTTTTCTCCGAGCGACCAGGCCTTGCCACCAAACCCTAACCTCCACATCACTGTAAGTCAGCTTCTTGTTGTCCTCTTGCTCCGCGTTTCGCTCGGTCAGATTATCTTCACTCACTCTGCTTGTAGGCATTCGTAGAAATTATCTTGCATTTTTTTGTTTCCTGAGAAAATTAGGGTTTAAGAAAGGGAATTTGGAAAGGAAAGTTGGGTCTTTTGATTCTCACTGAGGGATATTTGGGATTCAAAATTTGAAAATTAGGGAATACGATTGGAAACTAAGATACTGGAAAGTACTTAGACTGTTCAAATTTAGGTGAAAAATTAACACTTTCTAATCGTTTTTGTATCTTATTATCATTATTTTTTAATTGGAAACCAAACAAAGGAATTGATTTATTATTATTTTTGAATAATTTGGAAATTTTAAGATATTAAGCAATTGAGCAGTAAAATTGCAACCCATCATTTGTGCTTTTATTGTTTTTGGGTATAATGTCATTGGCAAGGTGTTATTGTGGGGGTTCGAATGAAAGCCCTAAGATTGTAGTAAACTGTTCATGAAAACTGTATATGCCATGGCAATTCCTGTAGTGAGTCATGTGGAGTTATTAAAATCAATTGCCACTTTGGAAGAGAGTGGTAACAAGAATTTGGATGATATCTAAAGTTCTAATTTCAAATTTGAGGTTGGCTTCAAACTATTGTCTTGGATTGAGGAACCGCCTTAATGGTTTGAGTGCAAAAAGGAACAGGGAAATAGCAAGTGTTGCTGCTTATGTGTTGCATTTCTTTAAGGGAGTATCTCGTAGTAAAGATTATTTGAGATTATTTGAGTGGAATATCTGGATAAGTGTAGAGTATGTGTATTTTGGACTTGTGTATATGCCAAATTCAGTGAGCATTGAGGTTTTACTTGGACACAATGTGGAGAATTGTTGAGCACACTGAGCCCTACTGAACTCATATTAAAACCATAGAACAGCCGGAAAACAATATATGAGGGAGCTTTGAATACAGCATAAAAGCATCAGAGTTTTGCATATGGTCTGTACGCACATGTAGAGATAGGGAAACTGAGCTACATTTATTAAAATTATGTTAAAAATCATAAAGTTAATAAGATTTAGATTTGAGACCTTGCTGTCACCTGGTACCAACAAAGTGGCAGTCATACACATGCTTGGTTGGCAATCTATTGCTTCATATTTATTTCTTATATAAGTGCTGCTTGCCTTTGGAATATCTTCAATTTAATGGCTTATTTACTATTGCAGATAGAAGAAGGTTCTCAAAACAGCGAACAACTGCTGGAGGATGAAAACCATGACCTTGAGAATGGCTGTGAGCAATTGTTTGAGATTGAAGGCAATGAGCCTGACAGTGAAAGAGATGACACAAGTGATCAATTGTTTGACAATGAAAGCCATGACCATGAAAATGACGGAGGTGATATAAATGAACAACTATTTGAAATTGAAGGCAATGACCATGAAATCAGTGAGGATGATAGAACCCTAATTGATGGTCAAAATGGTGGATCTCAAGAAAAGGACTATCCGCCACCAGTAGTGGGTTTAGAGTTTGATTCATATGATGATGCTTATAATTATTATAATTGCTATGCTAAGGAACTTGGATTTGCTATCAGGGTGAAATCTTCATGGACAAAACGTAACAGCAAAGAGAAGCGTGGTGCAGTGCTATGTTGCAACTGTGAGGGTTTTAAAACAATTAAAGAAGCAAACAGTCGCAAGAAAGAAACAAGAACAGGCTGTCTAGCAATGATAAGGTTGAGATTAGTGGAATCTAACAGATGGAGGGTGGATGAAGTGAAGCTGGAACACAACCATTTATTCGATCCTGAAAGAGCTCAGAACTCCAAGTCGCACAAGAGGATGGATTCTGGGGCTAAAAGAAAGATGGAGCCAACCGTTGATGTTGAAGTACGTACAATCAAGTTATATCGGACACCTGTTGTAGATGCAGTTGGTTATGGAAGCTCGAATTCCAATGAAGGAGAAAGTAACAACCATGTTGATCGGCCTAAGCGATTGAAACTCAAAAAAGGAGATGCAAGAGCACTGTATAATTATTTTTGTCGGGTTCAGCTGACGGATCCTAATTTTTTCTATGTTTTTGATCTCAATGACGAAGGGCATTTGAGGAATGTGTTTTGGATTGATTCTAGGTCTAGGGCTGCCTACAGTTACTTCAGTGATGTGATAACAATTGACCAGACATGCTTGTCAAACAGTTATGAGGTTCCACTTGTTGCCTTTGTTGGAGTAAATCACCATGGGCAAACTATTCTGCTTGGTTGTGGTTTGCTTGCTGATGAGACAATGGAAACATATATATGGTTATTTAGGGCATGGCTTACGTGTATATCCGGTCGCCCTCCACAGACTATCATCACAAACCAGTGCAAAGCCTTGCAAAGTGCTATAGCCGAGGTATTTCCTAGGGCTCATCATCGTCTTTGTTCTTCGCATGTCGTGCAAAGTATACTTGAGATTATGGGAGCACTGCAAGAATATGAGGAATTTCAGATGATTTTGAGTAGGACGGTATATGACTCAGTAAAACTGGATGAATTTGAATTGGCTTGGGAAGGTATGATCCAGAGATTTGGAATTAGGGATCATGAGTTACTACGAACTTTGTATGAAGATCGAGAGCGATGGGTTCCAGTTTACTCAAAAGACACATTTTTTGCTGGAATGCCTAATTTTCAAAAAGGTGAGTCCACTAACCCTTTTTTGGATGGTTATGTGCATCAACAGAGTTCTTTGGAAGAGTTTCTTGACGTTTATGATTTAGTTTTACAAAAGAAACGTCAGAAAGAATCCCTTAATGATTTTGAGTCAAGAGATTTGAGTCCAATATTGAGAACAAGATGCTATTATGAGTTGCAGCTCTCTAAATTGTACACAAAGGATGTATTCAGAAAGTTTCAAGATGAGGTTGTGATGATGTCTTCTTGTTTTAGCACAACTCAAGTTCACACAAATGGACCAATTGTGACATACATGATCAAAGAACGCGAAGGGGAGGAAATTCTGAGGGGAGTTAGGAACTTTGAAGTTATGTACGACAAAGCAGGTGCAGAAGTTCGTTGTATGTGTAATTGCTTTAATTTAAATGGTTACCTATGCCGACATGCCTTATGTATCCTTAACTATAATGGTGTGGACGAAATACCTTTTCATTATATCTTGTCACGATGGAGGAAAGACTTCAAGCGCCTGTATGTACCAGATCTTGGCTGCAATAATGTTGATATCACGAATCCAGTTCAGTCGTTTGATCATTTGTATAGAAGAGCAATGCAAGTTGTTCAGGAAGGGATGATTTCTCAGGATCATTATATGGTATCTTGGCAGGCATTTAAAGAGTCTTTGAATAAGGTCCGCCTTGTAGCAGACAAGCATGTATAGTTAATAACAATGTGTATCTGAAGCCTTAAATTGTTCTTGCTGGAGAGATGCTACACAGCTAGAAGTCAATACCCCGGAAAAAAGGAGAGAGAGAAAAAATGACTGGCCATCTGCTTCATGAATTGAAGGGTGGAGCCAAGGAGGACAACTGAATACTGGGAATTCAAAGAGAAGGATCTCCAGAGGTAAATATGTGGTTCCTCTCCTAGGATTTTAAGCTCTGAAAAAAGGAAAAAAATATGTAAGCCAATTATTGATGATATAGCAGTAAACGGCAGCCATCACTCTCCTTGGAGCCTTAGACAAGGAAGTCTTACACTGAATAACTAGCAACCCACCTAATTTTATTGTAGAAATTTTGGGATCAATAATTGGATTATCTGACCAGCATATTTTCTTGGATAATAAAAGTTTGTTCCGGAAAATAAATCTCTCTCTCTCTCTCTCTCTCTCTCTCTCTCTCTCTCTCTCTCTATTCTGTATATAAATTTGTTGTCAGGGCTTGTTTTTTTTGGTTAAGAAGTTTACATGAAGTTGTGTATGAGGGACTGTGACCGAGTGTATAGGTTTACCTAAAGTTGTATATGAATCATTTCCAACTCCATTTGAGTGTTTGTTCGTCATATGTGATTGCATGGGGCAGTTTGGAGTCGAGAAAATAACAAAAGGATCTCTGTTTATTTTCAGATCACTATTTATCTCCGTGATGGTAATTATCATGACTGATATTCCAAGTAGTATATCTTCTATCAGCACTCTATCTTGCCTTTTTTCATGGCGAAGAAGCATCATAAATTCTTAAGTATAGAACAACTTAATGTGTTCTTGGATTATTTTTTCAGTGTGTTTAATTGATATATACTTGGGTGTTGATTAATTTTTGTCCATTACGCATTGCTAAACACTGCTGTAAAAACTGCAGGTCATTTTGGCACATGCAAGAAGATGAAAGTTGTCAGTGAACACTGAACAGTATAGAGGGACAAGATCTAGTGATCTACCACCAAACGCAGAATGTTTACAGATTAGAAGTTTGTTTCTTCAAGCTAGTTGAAGTGAGGTTTCTTAGACTGTACATTCTTAGCTTCTCCTACTGTAAATTTGAAGATTGTTTACTCATTTTGCATCCTTCTGTGTTGGACATGCATGGTTCTTGACTTCTTGAAGTTGCTTGTGATTGGTGAAAGTTCAGCATACAGTTTGTGTTCTCAAATTTTAGCCAATTTAGTGTGTTGTTTATTAATCAATTACATATATTCATTAAATTATTAACGTAAATACAATTTTAAAAAGTTATACAAAAAAGAAGAAGCTAGAAAAGCAGAGGCAAGTCTATCTGCAAGGTCAATTACAATTTACAATGTGAAACCACCAAAGTAAAGGTAACACAAGAATTACTTTCCTCATTACTCAATAAGGTTGCATAAGAGGAGAAGGGCTTGTTGAGTGTTGAGTCCAAATAAAGTTGGGAGCATTAATTTGCTTGAAGTATTCAAAATAACAATGAGAGATGTATTAACTAACTATTGGTCAATGTCAAGTTCAAGAAACCCTCTCTCCATATCAAACAAGAATGAGAGATTCAATATCAGATGAGAAACTTGTTGGAGAATTAGCAAATTCAATGGTAGGGTTCAAGTTCTTGGCCTATGTCATTCTCCTTCTATGAATAAAAGATAAAAATAAAAGCTTTTTTTTATCTTGATGCCTAGAAAAATAAGATGAGAAGAATTAGTTTGGTATTAGAAGAAGTTCGGATACCTCATGAAAACAAAGAAAACAAAAAAAAAAAAAGACAAAAAGAAGCTATTGGGTTTGGTTGTAGGTTACCATTTAATTGAATTAGATAACATAGAAGTCAAAATTCAATCAACAGGCTCTCATAGCTCAGTTGGTTAGAGCACCCGTTTAGTAAGCGGGAGGTCTTGAGTTCAACTCTCAATGAGAGCAAATGTGCCTATTGTTTATATAATTCCTTCCTGGTTAATAAAATTGGCGTTTTCTTACAGCTATATTCAATAGCTTTGCTTTTTTTTCTTCAAGGGATACTCCCTTTAGGATGGGGCAGATCGGGAAAGAAATGTCTGAAACAGATGAGGTAACAGTCCTCGAAATCCACTGGGTGACGTGTACAAAGCTTGCACAAACCCTTGCATGCCTCATGGACTATTAAAATTCTCAGACCTTGATGGTGAAACGAATGTTTTGGTAATTTTATTTCATCTCCAACATCATAATGTTCTTGAAGGGAATAGAAAATTAGGTTATGGGTTAAAAATGGACAGGGGGATAAGTGAGGGACATCATCGGCTTCAACAACTGAGTTGGGCACAATCAACACCATCACTACCACCAGAAGATTCTTCATAGATAACTTCAAATAAACTATATATGTCTTTTTGCCTCATTCCTCCTACTACGTACGTTTTTGTTATATATATATTTAGCAAAGGAACGGTTCATTTTATAGGCCCAAGGTCTTAGTATTCATAGTTGCATGGTTTTGAAATAATGTTGTTTTAACACTTAAAAAATTGAGTCAGTTTCAGGCATTCGTATTGACAATCTATTTTAGTTTTTTGCAATCCAATTTTTGAGTGGATCAGAGAAAGATGGTAAAATATTCATTTTAGAGTGTAAAAGGCCAATGAAACCTCCCAAGGGTCAGCTCTCCTTAAATTTTTGAAAAGTTTTTTTCTATATTTTATATTTGGGTTATATATATAATAATTTTACCGTAAATATACATTTTAAACTTTAATGTATTTACAAATTCTCCCTGCAGGACATTTATTTGTTAGTTAAAGAACAAACGTGGGTCTTTTTATAATTTTTTATTCAATTTTTAATAAGTTTCACCATTTTAGGGGTATATAATTTATCATCATTCCTTGGTTAGATTTTTGGTTTTACTCTCGACTTTTAAAAGTTAAAACTTAAAATTTAACCGGAGAACGAGAGCACAAGTTAAAACTGAGGAATATATCTTAGTTGACGATTTAATCATTAAATCTTGTTACTAATGAGATTAAAAGGTGAAAACAAAAAAAAGTTACATATTATAAGCGTCCATTCTTTAATTAAGAATAAATGTTATGCAGAGAGAAAAGCCTTTAATAGAGGAATCAATGTACTTTGTATATATATATATATATATAGTGACTACATTATGGTGCTAAGAATTTAAGGATACTAGTTTTGCTTGAATATAGTGTATCTAATAATAAGAAAAAAGAACAAAGAAGAAGAAAAGAAGATCGTACACAACCATCTTGTCGAATTAATTGAAGTGAAATGATCCAGTCCAATTGGTCGTGTTGTTTGTTCTCTTAGATATATGCTTGGATCACAATCATTTGCGGAACTAATTTGATATATTCTGATGTTTGACATGCGAAAAACATCTTAGCTAAGAGTTAAAAGAAAATCAACAAAAAATTAATTTGATTTAAAAGATCGAGTAAGAATCCAAACAATGATAAAAAAATTTAATTATATTATAGAAAACTGGATATTCATCAAGATTTAAAGATATATTTGTATATTGTAATATGAGAGAGAAGGAATTCATATACCAGCTTGCAATTTATGGATGGGGTAGAAAGGGAAAGAAATCTCTAAGACAAATAAGGTAACAATCCTCGAAATCCTGCAGGTTAGTTGTGTAAAGCTTGCACAGAGCCCTACATATCTCATGGAATATCACCATTCTCATACTTTCGTGGTGAAACAAGTTTTTTGGTAATTTAATTTGATCTCCAACATCATAATACTCCTGAGGGGCACCAGGAGAAGGATAATTAGCTCCAACAACTGTCTTAGGCACAATGAATACCATCATTACCACCATAAGATTCCTCATTTCTAAGATGAAATATATAATAAACTGCCTTTTTTCCCTCTATAAAGTTTTTCTCATATATAGAAAAGCCATACTTTGTAAGCTTAATTTGGCCGGGTGATCACAAGGGTCGGCTGACCCTTCACAACTTTTGAAAAAGTTTTGTGTCTTTGTTTTATAATTGGGTTTTATATATAATATCTAAGTGTTACTGATTCTTTAAAGGGTCATTAATTCATACACCAAACCATTTTGGAGTTTTCTTATTATTATTATTTTTTTTGGCATTTCTTCTGCCTCATTAATTTTTTTTCCCGCTTCTTTTATGCCTGATAATGCCTAGAGAGGTACAACGGGCCAGCCGGATCCATTTAAGATGGGCATATTCGGAATATATATATGTATACCGTGTTCAGGCATATCCAATTATCTTAGGGCATGTTTACTACACATCAATGGGAATGTCAACAATGGGAATCATTCTCATTGATGTGTTTACTTGCATTTGGGATTGATTCTCATTCCCATTGATGTGTTTACTTGCTTTTGGGATTGATTCCGATTACTATTCCTGTGTTTACTTGCATTTGATAATGGGAATCATTCACATTCCCATGTTTACTAAACTTGGGAAAGGGAAAAAAAAATGGTGGGGCCCACCAAAATCAGGAGTGGCATTCCTGATTTTGGGTGATTGCCACTCCTTAGGGGGGGTTCGGATTGGGGGAAGGGGAAAGGGAAAGAAATTTTTTTTGTCGAAAATACCCCACATTTTTAATGAAAATCCAAAACTACCCTTATATATAAATATAATTAAAGTAAAATTTTAAATTTGTAACTTAATTATACATATTAAGTTCACTCTGATTCCTTCTCACTCTCATTCATATTCACTCCCATTCCTACTCACTCCCATTCATACACTCTCATTCCTGCTCACTCCCATTTATACTTACTCTCATTCATGTTCACTCTCATTCTTGCTCACTCCCATTCCTGCTCACTCTCATTCATGTTCACTCCCATTCTTGCTCACTCCCATTCACGTTTAGTAAACATGCCCTTTTAAATCTTAAATCTAGCCTAGCCCATGGCCCGGCCCAGATAAGTTGTGCTGAACTCGTGCTAGGCCAGGCAGACCCAGTTCCTTATTTTAAAATTTTTGAATTTTTAACAATTATACAATAAAAATTATTAATTACATTTTAAGTTTCTCCTTTGAGGTTGAACTCCATTCCGTTACTATATATCTTAGGACGAGAGCAAATCATCTGTCGCCAAAATCCATGTCTCCTCTGTATCACTCACCTATATTTTTAACACATGCATGTCCTCATCTTAACAGAGATTATAAAAGTTAATAGAAATTGAGTAATAAAAATTAATAGAAGTTAACCTCTGTTAAAAAGGATGACATGTGTCAACAACATAAGTAGATAATAGGGAAGAGATAAGGGTTTTGGCGGCTGATGATTTGATCCCACTTAGGACAAAGGCACGAAGGGCATCATATAACACATTAATATTCAATTACTCCTCCTCCTTACCAATCACGTATAATAAATACTACATCATGGTTGGACAAAATTCTTGAATTTTTATCAACTCGGTCTCTCAATCAATTAAGTACATCCCCCAACTCTAGTTGTGCAATTTTGGGCAATTAATATAATTGGAATGATTATAAATGAATCAATACTAACCATTTGTGTCATTAGGAGAGTATCTTTAAAAATTTATATATATTGCATGGTAGGATTTCTGGCTCGGTCACTAGCTATCTGTTTAAATGAAGCACCTTTTAAAATTACTAATTAAAAATGATGAATTTTTTATTGAAACCTACATATTATGCATGCGTCATGTATGCTTTTAGACTGCCTATGGATCGACGACTGCAACTGTACAGTTGCACTTTACTGCAATTGCAGTTTAATTTATTTTTCATATTTTCTATTTATATTTTAATTTTTGAGATTGATTAAGATTTATTTGAGTGTGTTTATAAGTATAATTTAATATGTTTTATCATATTAAAATTATAGTTTTTGTCGAGGATATATAATCAACTGTAATTTATTGATCAGTGTTGTTTTATCCTATAAGTTAATTAAAAAATGGACGTGGCTTTGTTTTGTCCTGTAATTTTTTTTTTCATATCAGGAAAGTTGCCACTACTATTAAACAATGACAATTATTATTTATTGCCACTGCTAAATATTCGCTATTTTCAATTTTTTACTGTTTCGATTCTAGTGTGAAATAATCGTAATAAAATCAAAATTGAAACTCTAAAAAATCACAATAATAAATTTCCATTGACAAACAATCACAATATAACTATTATTTCTTTGTCATTCCTACTTAATTTCTTTTGGAAACCAAATTTAGAACCCCCAGTAAGAAGTAAACTATCATTGAAAGGGTCTTACTGGTTAGAACTTTGAATTATTGCTGCACAACAAAACATTCGACAAAAACATTGCTAAAAATATGAAATTCAAATACAAGTACATTATATGATCTTAGCTTAGCAGCTAATGGAAATAGACTTGTTGACTTGAAAAATGACTATAGGTATTTTCATATTTATATTCCTGCAGTAATGTCATTCCTACTTAATTTCTTTTGGAAACCAAATGGAACACAAATTTAGAACCCCCAGTAAGAAGTAAACTATCATTGAAAGGGTCTTACTAGTTAGAACTTTGAATTATTGCTGCACAACAAAACATTCGACAAAAACATTGCTAAAAATATGAAAATCAAATACAAGTACATTATATGATCTTAGCTTAGCAGCTAATGGAAATAGACTTGTTGACTTGAAAAATCACTATAGGTATTTTCATATTTATATTCCTGCAGTACAAAAGCAGAAGAAGAGAGAGAGAGAGAGAGAGAGAGAGAGAGAGAGAGCGGCACCAAAATCACTACCAAGCTTCATCAATCCTTCTGATGTTGACCTGTTAACAAAGAAAGTGTACCAAAAAAATTAAAAATCTGTGACTCGTCAGCCACTTCTGTTCCTCAACAATTTTCTTTATTCGTTTCTAACACATCACACTAGCTGAAACAATAGCAATCTCTCATTAACCAATGAAACACCAATAACACATCACACTAGCTGAAACAATAACAATAACAATATCGTTGCTAGAAATCCGTTTGTTTCTTGGCAACGATTTGCCGCCATGATTGGGTGGATGCAAGGGCAATCAAAGGGTGTCATCGTGTTCAGAACAACGAGAGGACAAAATCTGATAGGTCCAATAAAAATAAATCACGGCTAGAGTTAACTGTCGGTTTTTGCCTCATATTGTCGGGTGACTGGATGGATGATCAAAGGCTATGGGAAGGGAAGATGAAGAAGAGGCGAGCATGGGAAAATGAGTCTCGCCGCCATATATCCATGGTCAGACGGTGATATATTGAGGAGAGAGAGAGAGAGAGTGTGTGATGGTGAAGAGAGGGAGAGAGAATGAGAGAGAGATGTTGAGTTTGAAATGAGAGAAATGAGAGAGGGAGTGGGAGAGAGTGTAGAGTTCTTTGAGTCTGTTTAAGTAGTGAATGTGGATAATGGTAAAAAAAATTAGTGACTAGTGTGGAGTTTAGAGTTTATTTCCCTCTAATGTATTTAACATAAAAATAATATTTGAATTGTCCAATAATATCAAATATAATCATCAGTGAAAAAAAATTATTTAACCATTTGCTTATCAACATAATCATATTAGTGCTTACAGAAAACAATGTGTTCATCTATTTATTTGATAATCATACTTATATGACTAAAAATTTTCATTAGACTAATTTTTGCTCAAATGAGGTCAAAGGCCTATAAATGGAGGAGATAATCGAGAGTCAAATTATCAATTTGGGTGTTGAAGTAAATGCTTTAGAGCAAGAAGGTAACAAGTTATAACTTTAGTGCAAAAAAAATATATATATAATATTAGTTACAAAGTGCATATCAAGAATAGCAAATTAATGCACATATCAATGGTTTCATATTCTCTTTTCTATAGGTATGCCATATATATGTAAGTGTACACGTTGCCAAGAATGTGCTTACCAAAACATGAAAATAAAATCTCCTACCTATATTTCAAGATTCAAATTAGCAAACTAAGCATGACCCAAAGAGAAAGAGCAAGAAAGAAAATTTCAAATGAGTAAAAAAGAGAAATTCATACCAGTTCCAAGGATATCAGAGCGTATGGACTCCTCCATACAACTAGGATTGTAGCCATAATGATCATGTTTTGGAAAAGCAATCTTAATCAAACATAGAAGGTAACACTCGAGAAAAACACCCCACGGCTCGGGATGTTTAATCAATAATTTATGCGTGCACTCCTCCTCACAATGCTCTTCGATCATGGCCTTTCTCAGACCAGTCCAATGCAACAAGTGTTTCACTAGTTTTATTTGATCTTGAGGGGATGATGAGGGATGGAGATGCTTATGATTATGGGGATGAAGTCCACATGGGAAGGTATCATGAGAGGGATTAGAAAGAGGGAGATCAGAAGATGAATAAGGTTCATTGGCTTTTCCTACAACTAACATGGGCGCAAGTACAGAAACTACCACTGATACCACCACAAGTTTCTTCATCTTTACTATTATAAAGTTAGAATAAAAGTTCGGTGTTACAGGCTTCACTAAAAATATGATTACCCAAAATACCCTTCATTTAACAAAATAGTCATATTGAAACAACTTATTATTAAATGAGGGTATAGTTGTAAAATATAACTATTAAAATGAAATTAAAAAAGACACCCTACTAATTTAAAACATGGAGAGAGTGGTAGGAAGTAATAAAACAACGAGAATAAAATTAGAAAAAAATACAGTCTAAGTAACAATTAACACATGCAAAGGGAGTGTCAAAAAGCTAGTAACTATGTACATATCTAGCTCTTTTCTCTCTATAAAGGTTTTGTTACTTTGGACCTCATATTTTATAACGTGCAAGTTTTACCATATATATACATATGATCAGCTTCAAAAACTGAGTTAGGGCACAATCAACACCATCAGTACCACTAGAAGATTCTTCACAGCTAAGTGAAGATAAAGTCTTTTTTCCTTATACCTAAAGCACATTTTTGTTATATTTAGAAACGGTCCATTTTATAGGTTCCAGGTTTTAGTATTCATAGTTGCATGTTGACGATTAATGTTGTTTTAATTAACACCTTTAAAAAAAAGGGTCAATTTCAGGCATTCGTATGGCACTCTATTTTTTTGTGGAAAAAGAATATAAAATATTCATTTTAGATTTTAAGAGGCCAATGAACCCTTATAAGAGTCAGTTGATCGATCATTATCAACTTTTGAAAAGTTTTGTTTCTATATTTTATATTTGGATTATATATATAATATTTTTAAAAAGTTAATATATAAATTTTAGGATTTAATATATTCATAAATTCCCTCATGCAGGTTATCATTGTTATGATTTTTTATTATTTTTATAGAATTCACCATTTTAGCATATAAAGTTTTATATCTTGGAGTATAGAGTTCCTCAATTAGATTTTTTGTTTTATCCCGTACATATTTTGAGAGTTAAAATATAAAATTTAACTGAGGAACAAAAGCATAATATTATCATAAGAGTTAAAATTAAAGAATAAGTCTCAATTGACAATTTATACCCTAAATCATTAAGCCCTACCACAATAAGATCAAAAGGTGTAAAAGAAAAAAAAAAGCTTAAAATTAATATAACCGTCCATTCGTTAATTAAAGAACATATGTCATGTAGAGAGAAATGCCCTTAATATATTTACATTAATTTTATTACGTCTTACTTTGAATATTCATATACTTTACCATCCTATATGACTTCACCCTTTAACTTCTATTTTTTTTCACGCCCCTTTCTCTTCCAAGTCTCTCCTCTAAGTTCTTGTCTCCTCTTTATTCCGTATGGGCAGCTCCCGCTTTCGTTCCTGAGGCAAAGAAATAAAAAGGCATGAGTTCAAACATATGGTAATTAAAACTGAATTTCAAATGAATAAATAAGAAAAAATGTTTTCAAGTTCAAATAGATATAATCATTAATTAATTAAATGGGAATTACAAATGAATGTTGAAGCAATGAAAAAAGTTATATATGTATAGTAGCAATAACGTTAGATTCATTAAATTTGTTTACAAAATCTGTTTGCAAAATATATGAAATTCAGAATTACCACAATTTGAATAAATAAAATAATGACACATGCATCAATCATTTTGGTAAAACCTGATGAAATAAATGCCTTGGTAATGTTATATGATCATCTCCAACCATTGATGAGAATTGTTAACAAGTTTATGGGGAAGTCTAGAAGGATAGAAATGAGTGAGACCAGGAGGGACAGACAAAAGGGAAGGTTCTTCTTGACCAGCTTGCACTCTTACTACAATTAACTTGAGCACAAAATGACTACATAGATTATGCATGAGTTCGCAATTTAATTCAAATTATTTTAATTTTACATTTTTTAAAGATTGTGTTTCTATTAATATTGTAATTAGATTCAATTTATCAAAATCGAGATGAAAAATTTTGACATGAAATCACTTAATTGGCTCTGAAGTAAAAAATTACGACATTAATGAAAAATGATCATAAAAAATACGTTAAAATGACGAGAACCATAGCGTGATTCCTCCATAGTACATCGACCAAAAATATCTTTTTGTTCAAATTGTATGGAGAGCAAAATGAGAGTTTCTCAGCAAAATAATATATAGAGCTTGTTTATGACGTGGCAAAATCACATCCACTCGATTTGTAGACCTGGGATGAAGAAAACACGAGTGTAACTAAAGGTAAATGCATGGGATCCGAACCCTGGGAACCAAAATTTTCATGCTTCGACCAGTGAAAAAGGAACCAGAAGAACTCAGCGCTGTTAATTAGAGTCTGACCGTCGAGACGGCGAGTTCTCGGGTTTGCGGATCTTAGTATTCGGGCCAAACCCGTAAGTACTCTCAAATAATGCTAACTATGTTAACTCCAATTTATCGTCCTGACTTTCCTAGTGTTTGGATTTTCAGTCAAAGTTTCGATCTCTATACGTATTTTAGGAGTTGTATGTATGTATCAAATTTTCTGTTTGGTTCCCTAGGAAATCAAATCAAATCAAATTGAAATTGGATTGAAATTTAACTTTAATAGGACGGATAGTTGTTTTGAGCTCTGCTAAGGGTGTAGGTGTTTTCCTGTTGTAGTTCAAACTATTGTGAATATATCCCCAATTCGTTCTTTTATTAGAGTTCTATTTTATTTTCCTGCGTTTTCTGAGCTACCAATCGAGTTTTAGCGTAATATGAAGACAAACACCAACAATTTATTGAAAAAAGTTTCGACTTTTCAAGTTGGATTTGATTGCTTAACTCTCATTTGGTATAGAGAATGATTTTCTTTTTTCTTACAATATAATAGCAAAATCATTGTAATCTTTGATATTGATGGTTGTTCGAATTGGAAGTAATTTTATGATTGCATGACTTGTGATGATTAAAGTGAGTATTTATTGCTGTGCTCTGGTGATGTTTTGATCAATTAGAAGTTGCGTTTGGACAACCAACTGGATGATATTTAGTGTTAGCCAAATATCAATTTTGCAGAATGTTGTATTACAGGATTAAGTCGTTTTGTGTAGGTTGGTCTTTGAATTTCTTTATTTGTTGAACCTGCAAGTTAGATATATTCTGAGATTTCCATAAGGGGTTTCACTTTTCTTTCAGATGGAAGTAGCCTCTCTTAACTGTGATCAAGTACCGGATGGTGAGTGCAATTTGATTGCAGCTGATAGAGATGGTGTGTTCGCAGAATTAGGTGGTCAAAAATGTGCTGTTGAAGGAAGAAAGGAATTTGTTGCACCTGCCGTTGGAATGGAGTTTGAGTCTTATGATGATGCTTATAATTATTACAATTGCTATGCTAAGGAGGTGGGATTTCGCGTTAGAGTGAAGAATTCATGGTTTAAGAGGAACAGTAGAGAGAAGTATGGCGCAGTACTCTGTTGCAGCAGCCAGGGTTTCAAAAGAATTAAAGATGTGAACCGTTTAAGAAAGGAAACAAGGACTGGCTGTCCTGCAATGATAAGGATGAGGTTAGTGGACTCCAAAAGGTGGAGAATACTTGAAGTTACACTTGATCATAACCACTTGTTAGGTGCTAAGATCTACAAATCGATTAAGAAGATAGGAAGTGGAACCAAAAGGAAGTCACAGTCAAGTTCAGATGCAGAAAAACGAACAATTAAGTTGTACCGAGCACTTGTGATAGATTCAGGGGGTAATGGGACCTCAAATTCGAATGCTACAGAAGTCAGGAATTTTTCTGACCATCCCAATCAGTTGAACTTAAAAAAAGGCGACACACAAGCAATCTATAATTACTTCTGCCGAATGCAATTGACTAATCCAAACTTCTTTTACTTGATGGATCTCAATGATGATGGGCGTCTAAGGAATGTGTTCTGGGTAGATGCTAGGTCTAGGGCGGCATGTGGTTATTTTGGTGATGTTATATATTTTGATAACACATATTTGTCAAACAAATATGAGATACCACTTGTGGTATTTGTGGGAATAAATCACCATGGCCAATCCGTAGTGCTAGGTTGTGCCCTGCTTGCTGGGGAGACGACAGAATCTTATATCTGGTTGTTCAAAGCTTGGCTTACATGTGTGTCAGGACGATCTCCACAAACAATTATTACTGATAGATGCAAGGCTTTGCAGAGTGCAATTGCAGAGGTATTTCCAAGATGTCATCATCGTTTTGGTCTGTCACACATCATTAAGAAAGTTCCAGAAAAATTGGGAGGATTGCGGAACTATGATACCATTAGGAAGACGTTGATTAAAGCAGTTTATGAAACTCTAAAGGTGATTGAATTTGAAGCAGCTTGGGGGTTCATGATTCAGCGTTTTGGAATTAGTGATCATGAGTGGCTTCGATCTTTGTATGAAGACCGATTTCGGTGGGCTCCAGTTTATTTGAAAGAGACATCTTTTGCTGGTATGTCAGCTGCACGTCCAGGTGAAACCTTAAGTCCATTTTTCGACAGATACGTACACAAACAAACTCCACTGAAAGAATTTCTTGATAAATATGAATTGGCTCTACAAAAGAAGCATAAGGAAGAAGCTCTTGCAGATATTGAGTCAAGAAGCTCAAGTCCCACATTGAGAACAAGATGTTCTTTTGAGTTACAGCTCTCAAAAGTCTACACAAGAGAAATATTCAAGAAGTTTCAGTTTGAAGTGGAGGAAATGTATTCTTGTTTTAGCACTACACAGTTACACATTGATGGGCCAATCATAATATTCTTGGTCAAGGAGCGTGTTATGGCTGACGGAAACCGGCGAGAGATAAGAGATTATGAAGTTCTGTACAACCGAACAGCAGGTGAGGTTCGATGCATTTGCAGTTGCTTTAACTTCTACGGGTATTTATGTCGGCATGCATTATGTGTGCTCAACTTTAATGGAGTGGAGGAAATCCCTTCTAAGTACATTTTGCCACGGTGGAAAAAGGATTACAAGCGTTTATATATACCAGATCAGGGTTCCAATAATGTTGATGTTACTGACCGTGTGCAATGGTTCAATCAGTTGTATAGAAGTTCATTGCAAATTGTAGAGGAAGGTGCGATTTCTCTTGGCCATTACAAAGCAGCTTTGCAAGCATTTGAAGAGTCATTGAATAGGGTACATGATGTAGAACACAAGCATGAATAACTTGTAATGATAAGGTGCAACATCTTTTGTAATTATAACTTAAGAGTTATTCTTTTCCTCCTCTCTTTTTTATACCCTTCAATCAGTTATCGGTGCAGAATGTGGATGCCATAAATAAGCAGGGGCTATGGGGTCAGCTTGTATGTTATTTCCTCATCTATATTTATGCAGTCATAGAATCACCAGGTTTTGGATTGTATTGTGATGATCTATGTAATTTGGCACAAATTGTCTATACCATAGTCGCAGGTCGTACTAAAAACATTTCATAGAGGGGTAGAAAGAAAAGGAAAGAAAGAGAGAACCATTAGAAACATGATGTTGAACCATCAAATCAAGTCCTGGACTTATCTCAACACTAACTCATTATCTCATCCACCTTCATCACTTGGGCTAATCCCATTGATTTTGTGAGTGTAGCGCCAGAAAATCAAACAAGGGTGACGAGCGTATTTACCATCCATCACACCCACACCTAATACTGGTTTGTTGAATAGTTAGATAATATGTTTTTTTATTATTGAAAGCTAATAGTTGGTAATTGATATGATATTTGTTGTCATTTTAAATTAAGAGAGGAAACATATAAAATGCAATTGCCAAGTAGCCCAAAGAAAGAGAGAAAAAAGTTACATGTATTTGAGCTAAAGCCTTGTAACATAATACGGAGTTTAAATTAACAGTTTTGACAATGTTAAATGCCAAATAATTGACAAAGTATATATAGGATTATTCTCTATTGCAGTCTTTGTAGATATATTCGCAATATAGATACTTTAAAAATACATAGAGCATTTGAAGGTTAGTACCTCAAATATGTAAGCATTTGAACGTAATAATATTTCGTAATATAGACACTATAACAAAATCCAGGGCTGGCTGCGTGGAAGCCTATGAAATCTTGGACTAAAACCATATAGGGGCATTTCTGATATTTTACCGTAATACCATACTTCAGTTCAGTTGGACTGGCCAGTGGCCACTTTGTACGTCACGCGCCACTCTTCTTTCTCCGCGAGTATACTTGCCGCTTCTCCGTAAACTCTCCCGCGAGATCCCCGATCAGGTAACCCTAGCGACCCATCGAATTCTGATTCATTTTGTCAAAAGTTCTCCCCTTTGTTTGTTTTCCGAGAAAATTGCAGTATTCAAGAAAAGAAACCAAAATTCTGAAATATCATTTGTATGTATATGACTTAATTCTCAAATTTGTCTAGTTTTGTTTCACTAATTTTAACTTAAATTAAATAGTTTAGTTTATGTTTGTCAAAATAACTTAAGAGTTGCACGTTGGTTGGTGGCTGAGAAAATGGAGTAAAGTCTAGAAAGGGTTGTTGGACTCTTTGTTGTTTCAACTTTCCAACAATGTGAGAAAAAGGTTGCTGAACAATACCCAATTGAAGCTGAATTGGTATTTGCTTTTCCAATTTATAATAATGCAAATTTTAGAATTCAAGATTTGGTTTCTCTTTTTTAGGAGATAACTCTAGATTTGTAGGGTTTTAGGACTCTAGATGGTAGAGAAATCAGTAAATAGTTACTAGCTTGGAGGATTTGTATTCAAATGTTCAATTAAGGTGCTCATTCTATTGGGAAAAAACTTTTAGAGAAAGTGGAGGGCAATAAATTTGTAGACTGGGTTATGTGATAAATTATTTATGCTAATTGTAATTGGCTTTGACTTGATCTTACTAATTCATCTCCCTTTCCTTATTAACTGGTATCTTGGTTTTATATCTGGTTATAGATGGATGAAGTTTCTCTCAACACCGAGCCAACAGGTGATGATGATGCTGATGGATATGAGATTGAAGGAGACTGTGCAATGACAGAGTTCATCAGTCAAACTGGCATTATCCAAGGAGAGAACCCTCTCCCTCCTGTTGTTGGAATGGAATTTGATTCTTACGAGGATGTATATTACTTCTACAATTGCTATGCCAAGCAACATGGATTTGGGGTTAGAGTAAGCAACACATGGTATAGAAAGAGCAAGGAAAGATACAGAGGAAAACTTAGCTGCAGTAGTGCAGGTTTTAAAAAGAAGAGTGAAGCAAATCGACCAAGGCCAGAGACACGAACTGGTTGTCCAGCGATGATAAAATTCAGGTTAATGGACTCCAACAGGTGGAGAATTATTGAAGTTGAGCTTGAGCACAACCACTTGATTAGCCCAGCAAGTGGAAAATTTTATAAATCCCACAAGAGCATAGGTGTTGGAACCAAAAGAACGTTGCAGTTAGATACTGCTGAAGAAGTAAAAAAGATCAGGCTATTCCGAACAGTGATTGTTGATTCTGAGGGTAATGGAAGCATAGATGTTGATGAAGGAGAATCTGGGAATAGAGTTGACTACTCTAATCAATTGAAGCTTAAAGAAGGAGATGCTCAAGCTATTCAGAATTACTTTTCTCTCTTGCAATTAATGGATCCAAACTTCTTTTATGTGGTGGATCTAAATGAGAAAGGATGCTTGAGAAATTTGTTTTGGGCTGATGCTAGGACTAGGGTTGCTTACAGTTATTTCTCTGACGTAGTTGCCATTGACACTACATGCTTGGAAAATAAATTTGAAGTCCCACTGGTCTCGTTTATTGGAGTAAATCATCATGGACAGTCTGTGCTGCTGGGTTGTGGTTTACTTGCAAGTGGGACAATTGAATCCTATACATGGTTGTTTAGAGCTTGGCTTACATGCATATTAGGACGCCCTCCACAAGCCATCATTTCTGACCAATGTAGAATTTTGCAAGCTGCTATTGCTGATGTTTTCCCTAGAGCTTCTCATTGTCTTTGCTTATCGCATATAATGCAAAAGGTTTCAGAAAATTTAGGAGGATTGTTTGAGTATGAAGCAATTAAAGCAGCTTTGGGTAGAGCAGTTTACTACTCTTTGAGGGTGGAGGAATTTGAAGCAGCTTGGGAGGATATGGTCCAGCGTCATGGAATTAGAGATCATAAATGGCTTCAAGAATTATATGAAGATCGGAAGCGCTGGGTTCCAGTGTATTTGAAGGATATATTTCTGGCAGGGATGTTCCCTATGCAACCAAGTGAAATTGTCTCTTCATATTTTGAAGAATTTCTGGATAAAAATAGTTCTTTGAAGGAATTTTTAGATAAGTACGATCAAGCTCTGCAAACACATCATCAACTGGAAGCCTTGGCAGATTTAGATTCAAGAAATTCAAGTTATATGTTGAAATCAAGATGTTATTTTGAGTTGCAACTCTCAAAATGGTACACTAATGACATCTTGAGGAAGTTTGAAAAGGAGGTAGAGGGAATGTACTCTTGTTTTAGCACCAGAAAATTGAATGCTGATGGGCCAATAATAACATATATAGTGAAGGAACAAACTGAAGTCGATGGGAATAGGAGGGAGATGAGAGATTATGAGGTTTTGTATAATCCTTCTGAGATGGAGGTCCTTTGCATCTGTGGCATGTTCAACTTGAGAGGATATTTATGCAGGCACGCACTGTCTGTCCTTAACCAAAATGGTATCGAGGAGATTCCAGCTCAATACATTGTTTCACGATGGAGAAAGGATATGAAGCGCAATTATATTTTTGATCACAGCTGCAGTGGCATTGATATTAATAATCCAGTTCACAGGTATGATCATTTATATAAATGCATTGTACAAGTTGTGGAGGAAGGGAGGAAATCACAAGACCGATACAAGGTTGCATTTCAGGCATTGGATGAGATACTGAACAAGCTTTGTCTTACAGAAGATCCCGCCCTGTAAATTATAAATTTATGTGGGGAAATGAATGGTGTAAATGTAATACATAAAATTAAGGCACTATCTCTGTGTAGCTGGAAGTTTCTGTACAATACAAAGCAGTCTTTCTCCATATCATTTATTTTTGTATTGATGCTCATTTTATTGGTAGATAAGAGCTAAGAACTTCATTACCATAAATAAATAAAAAAAGAGATCTGAGAATACCAAGCTCCAAAGAACAGCCCTCAAGCGATTCTGATGGCAGCCAGGCCATTATGGCATAAACATTACATTTCCATTTGTAAATTTTCAGATCATTTGCACTAGAATCTTACCAATTCGGCAAACTTGGCTCACAAGCAGACTTGACGGAAGAGTCGCTACTCTTACACATTCATATTTTTCAGCTCCCAGTGCATTAATTTTGAAAACCTCTGGCATTTTACTTTCTTTCTTTTTTTCTAGGCAATTTAAGAGACATTTTCCAGACTTGGATGAAGAAGTTAGCAAAGCAGAATTGCATAGTCTGGCAGGATATATGAACACCATAGTGCTCAGAGCAAAAAACTGAACAACCACTCTTATCCTACACTTACGACTAAAGGCACCTGCCAAAATGGGTCTTTATTTTGTCAAACATCTGAATATCACCAGACCTTCTGAATCTTTGAAATTCAGTCATGCGACAGTTTGATACTTCTACAGACCAAATGTATGCCCGGAATAACAGAAATGTGTTAAGAATCTGACCTTGCAACTATAGTGGTTATACTTTTACTTTCATAACAATTCAAGAAGGTATTTCATGACCAAAACTTCTACAAACAGCATGTAGAGGGATGAGCATATATACAAAGAAAATGAGTCACACGTCTAAAATTCCACTGGTACAATACAATGACAGCTTTTCGAGCTACTACAACCAATAATAAGTTCTACTTTGCCAAGACATATCAAACTGACCATTTAAAAAAGTTCTAAATTTAACCACAAATAGAAAACCCACCAAAATCCTTCAACTAGACCCTTGGTCAAGTACAGGAAGTCTGCAATGTAGACTGATTGATTTATCAGTTTGATGGGAACCAGGAATGAAAAATTGGAAAATCACAGTCAAGCAAGCTCCTTGTGGGGCAATCCCATAGAAAGTGCAGTCTGGCTTAGCCAAATAGCACTGGAGGCTCTTCCCAAAATGCTTTACACTCACTTGCACTGACTGAGCATCTCCCCTTAAAACTGCCCTTGCTGACCGAGTTTGAGCACTCAGGTTTCTATCTTCAGGTGGAGCCTCATCTCGCTCACCGATGACCAAAAGCTTCTGAAACTCAGCACCAAGTGTGATTAATGTTGTCGAAATCTGAATGTGTAAATCTCCATACTTGCTTATGGAAATATTAAGCAAATCACCAACATGCCTCATCCGATCTACGAAGTTTTGCAACTGATTCAAATCTGGAACCTGAACCAGAGTCTGAGGCAAATCCTGAGCCATATCAAGAGCAGTTTGAAGTTCAAGAACCTGAGCTCTGGACAAAGGTTTTGAGATAGGCACATCCTGAATTACTGCAGATTTATAACCCTTGGTCTCAAAGGTAAGGAAAGGCATTGGTTGGGTAGAATTTGGAGGTAGCTTCTTCACCAATTTAATCTGGAGGCGATTGGCTGTGGGTCCGTTTCCAAATTCAGTACATATGCTGACACTGCTACGAAGAGCACGGTGTAGAAGAGAAATGTCTATTGTAAAGGCAATGCGGTCCTCATTCTGGCTGGAGATGCGGTAGTCATCGAAAAGAGCTTCTTTGCGAAACTGGGCAATGGATTGAATTCCATCACCGTTGAGAAGGTTGTGGAGGAAGATAGCATGGTCTCTATTCAGGTAGAGATGGCATATCTTTCCCATCTTGTCTAGCGCTGGTAAGAACCTCTTTTCTAAGAGATTTACACCATTCTCTGTCAGAAATGCCTTGAACTTCATCTCTCTGTGTCTGTTATTGCCTCTCTTCTCAGGAAATGATTGGAGGCAAGACAAGGGTTAGTGTATGTATTCATCGCTAGAAAATGTGATTATGCAATCTTAAGATGGTTCCTTAAAACATTAATTTTGGACCTATGTAAATACTGTGCAATTTTGGAATGTTTCCTGGACTTATTATTGTTTGACACATGATATTTATGTTATTAAACAAATAAAAAAAAGCCTTAAAAAGCAGTAAACTGCAGAATTTAATGTCGCTTTTTAGAGTCGGTAATACCGATAGGGGGTGAAGCAAAATCTTCACCTGTATCCCTAATATTTCCACCGACGATATTTTTTATAAATATCGGAAATCCTGATATGGTACCGAAATTCAGAGGAAAAAATTGAAAAAAAACGAAGAATGAGAAATTAAGCCAAATTAACCCTAATTTTCCATACTCATCTACTAATTCAGAAACATAATATCTCTCTCTCTCTCTCGGGCGTCTGGTGTCTGTGCTCAAGCATAGAACGACTGATAGTAGAGATTGCCTTACAGAAATAGTTAGGTACCTAGAGTCAATCAAAATGCATAACTACAAAAGCATTGTATTAATGCTAACCAGAACCGAAATTCATGTGCTAATCATTGTTAAATCCAGTCTCTAAATGTAATGATGCATTTAACTGATTCCTAATTTGTAATTTGATTATATAACAATACAACAATATAGCATACGCTCCTATAACCATGAAATCGAAAATTACAATGTCCAATTACTTGTAAATGGCGATTCATTTGGGTAAACCATAACAAGCTACTACAAAGATAGTGTCATTTCTTTGCCGTCTGTTTGGGTGCTGAGAAAACTGAGCAGTTTTTCGACAATTATGTGTTTCTACTGTTTTAAAATTTAAGAGCTTTGCAGAATATCTATAATTATTTTCTTACATTTTCTAGGGAAACAAAGACAGGGTTTAGGGTTTTTGAATCTAACCTTTGGGGACTTGGGCTCCGTCAAGAAGTTAAGCTTTCAAAGCACCTCTGCTGTTGGACTCCGGGACTAGTTGGCGCCAATGCGTTGCGAATCTATAAAAAGGGACACAGCTTTGGAAATGAAGTAGATTTCGAGGGTAAATTTGTAATATCAAAATTAGCGAGAACTACGACAAGTTGTTTGAAATATATTATTTGGACCTTTCTCTTTGTTCCCTAAACGACATACCGGTTTTAGAGTTAGGAAACAACAAGTGGTATTTCTATCAGAAACAGATTGTCTATCAAATTTATAAACATTTTAATTAAGTTGACGGTCAAGATCTATTTGTCCCTATCATCTTCATCCAATCCATGCAATCATATTATCTATATCTGTAGTATTATGGTCAAATAGTAACCTGCTAAAATATTTTTGAGAAGGTAACTTCATATGAATCATATATCTATTTGCTTTATATAGGTTGGATAAAGGGGCCATCACATAACAATGGAGTTCGTCACTTCTTTTAAAGCTCGGCCCAAAGTGATGAGTAAAATTTATGTAAAACGGACACATTATATCTTTCTTTCACAAAGATAGTATAAAACTCAAAAAAAGATTTCTGATTCCAACACTTAGCAGTTGTGAGAGGCAAGTACAATGTGTTTGTTCCACAAATTTATTTATTTTAAGATTGGCAGATGAATTTTCTGACGAAGGAGATGGATGAAAAGAAGCAAAACACCTGCTCTCAAACAATATACAGAAAGACAAACAGAGGATCCAAATCCTTTCTAATTTGACCATTAGTAACAATTAACATATTGGTTCTAAGTCATGAATGACCATATTCAAATTAAGTACTTATATGATGCAAGAGGAATTGTCACATCTCACTGTTGCAATATTTCTCACATCAACTGCCCATTGGAGAAAGAAAGTTAAAGTTATACTCTATCCTTTATTAGACTCTCACCAATAATCTCTACATGAGCATGATCCCTTTTTGAAATGGTGGAACCTAGTTCCATCCCTAACAACTACTTCTCTGTCATACACCTTGGAGACCAACTTTGCCATGCGGTGACAGTCCACACAGATTCTAAGGTTCTTCATGATTCTAAGGGTCACCCCAGGTTCTGAACTAATCAGCCCAAAGGCAATTGCTAACTTCTCACTATGCCTGTAAACTGAACTCTCTTTATCCTCCTCCCCTATGTCAAGAAAAACCTCAGATGTGTCGGGTGAATACCCTGCAAACTTCAAGTCTTTAACCATCTCAACTAACTTTGAATATATTTTTTCAGATTGAGGATGTGACTGGTCCCCGGCAACAAACTCATGAACAATGCCATTCACCTCTATCAAGCTGCAACCAGGGATCTTCTTAATTCCCCTATTCATCATCATTTGTCTTACTTCGCGCAAGTTTTCCCATTTATTGCAAGCTGCATATATATTGCACAAGAGAACATAAACAGCTCCGTTGTCAGGCTCCAACTTGAGCTTCTGCTTAGCTACAATTTCAGCCAGTTCTGCATCTTTATGCATTCTACAAGCACCAAGAAGAGCTCCCCAGACAACTGAATTTGGTTTCATTGGCATATTCTGTATAACCTCGTACGCTTCTTTTAGATGTCCAGCTCGGCCAAGAAGATCCACCATGCACCCATAATGGGTAACAGTAGGCTCAATTCCATGTTGGGTGATCATACTAGAAAAAAGCTTTCTTCCTTTGTCTACCATGCCAGAGTGAGTACACGCAGAAAGAATGCCAATGTAAGTTATCTTGTCTGGAGCTATTGAACATTCCCGCATTTGAGAGAACTTTTCAAGAGCTTCCTTACCAAATCCATTAATAGCAAGACCAACAATCACAGCCGTCCATGTAAATTTGTCCCTTTGAAGCATTGCAGTGAAAACACTTAGCGCTTTCTCAACATTTCCACACTTAAAATACATGTCTATTAAAGCATTTCTGACAAAGGTGTCATTCTTGATCTTGTTTTTGTCAATATAAGTTTTTATCCATTCTCCTAGCTCAAGTGCTCCTAGATGTGCACAAGCTGTTAGAATGCTTACCATGGTGTACTCATCTGGTTTTGTATTTGAAGTCTGCATCTCACGGAAGAGTTCCAAAGCCTCTTTAAACCGGTTCACCTGGATGTACCCATCAATTATGGCAGTCCATGAAATAGAGTCTCTTTCTGGCATCTCATTGAAGTAGTTTCGAGCTAAATCAACTTGCCCTGAATTTGCAAACCCTTTAACAATGGTAGTCCAAGAAATTACATCCCTAGTTTTCATATTTCCAAAAATCTCAAGCGCAATATTCAATTTCCCACAAGATAAATACATATCAATCAAAGCATTTTCCAAAACTAAATTGGGTTCAATGAGGCACTCTTTGACATACTTATGGACCTGCTTGCCTGCATCTAAATCCTTCAATTTGGAGCAAGCTGAAAGCACCGAGACAAGAGTAACCGAAGTGGGAGATACTCCCTTTTCCTCCATGTCATTGAAAAGCTTTCTGGACTCATCAAACTTTTTGATTCTATTGTACCCAGAGATCATTGCATTCCAAGTAGTAACATCCGTCTCATAAATCATATCAAAAACCCCACGTGCCATATCAATTAGACCACATAGAGAATACATATGCACCAAAGCATTTTGAACAAAAACATTAGAATCAAACCCATACTTCAACACATGAGCATGCAACTCTTTCCCACATTGCAATGCAATCCCACGCTTAAATCCCTTCAACAAGAACGGGAACGTATAACAGTCAGGCTTGACACTCATCCCCTGCATTGCTAAATACATAGAAACCCCATCTTGGGGGCAGCGTATCCTACTATAGCCTTTGATCATGGTGTTCCAAACGAAAACACTTGGTTCACAAATTGTATCAAACACGCGACGGGCATAGTTCATGTCACCAAATTCGTGGATACAACAGAAGACAATGATTCTGTTTTGCACGATTGGGTGTGATATGAGGCCTGTTTTGAATGCTTGGGCATGGATTTGCTTGAGTTGGTCCATGGACTTGTAGCTTTCAAAGAGAGTAATTGGTGGGTTTTCAAAAGTGTGAAGGCGGTTGTGTGTGGACAAGTGGGTTGGAGCTATGGATGCCATAGAGATCATATTGTTGAAGGTTAAAGAATGGTGAATTGAAAAGCTAAAAGATGAGTAGAGCCACTGAGTTTTGGAGGCAAGTGGCATATAAAGACACCGGATTCTGCATGGGTTTTCTCTTGGATATTGATAAAATGTAAAAAAGAGAGACCTACTTGCACTATTGCATATGTAAACACTTTGATAAGGTATTTTCGGGCTCAAATTTTGGTTAAGTTTCAAATCTTTAGTAGATGTGTTTGATTAATTTTCCTTCTTTAGAAATAAAATCAACCAACATGAAGTAAAGGACATCACCATTGACTGAGAAAGTTCTATCCAGTGAGGCAGTGACAGATGCTTAGACCAAGACATTTTGATTCTCAAGCATTTAAAAATCCCAAGGGGACAGTTACGGCCTTATAGGAACCTCTGTCTTTTGTTTAGCAATCCGTATGCATGCATTAGAAAAGACAGAAAAAAAAAAAAAAAAAANAAAAAAAAAAAAAAACTCAAAAAGGAATTGTTTCTTTTTCAATTTATTTTTTTAGAAATTTGCTCCCAACAAAAATTTGGTGAAATTTAAAAAAATAAAAAAGAATGAAAAAAAGAAAGTTAAGAAATTTACTGCTCCCACATATTTTTACCCTGACATGTACTGCACTTCTGACCATAACATCTTATTCAGTACGTCTTTATTACACCAGCATGCATATACTCTCTAATTATCAATCAAGTTTTTTTCATCAAGCAAATTACCTATTCATAAGAAAAGTAGTTAAATCAACCTGCTTCTAAGAAGGTACCAGAATCAATGAAGAAACATGATTACACTGGCCCAATATTTTTAGCATATGATTTACTAAATCCAAGAATGTAAACAATTCCTATAGTACTAACATCAAATTTGGAACAGTAAGCATCCTATGATGAAAAAAAAAAAAAAAAAAGTTAACTTGAACCACTGAACATCTATGAATTATAAATGTGCCCATCAATCATCTACCTAAAAGAAAAAAATGAAACCTATGCATAAAATTCCATTTTGACAATAGAATCAGAAACTTCAAGTGTTGGTGGGTGTGGTAACAATCCGTATTGGAGCCAATCCTTAGCGCAGATAAGGGCCTCAAGATTCGCTGGACCCAACGAACTCCGGTAACTATCCATTTTTTTAATTTCAGTGTCAAACACAGAGTCAGAGGCAACGGTAGACACTGGTATCGACAAAATATCACAAGCCATCTTAGAGAGAGTTGGGTACTTCCCTCTGTTCAGTTTCCACCAACCCAAAACATCAAAGTCTGGCACCCGGGGCAAAAGGGCCTCTTCGAGATACTGATCCAGTTCACACTTCATTTGCTGGCCACCTGTGATATCAGAGATGTAAATTTCAAAGTCTGAAAGCCCATCCACGGTATGAAGAAGAGGCCCTTCTTGAGATGCTTCTTCGGATGGCTCTGCTTTGATGATGCCCTCACTCCCTTCTTCCATTGGGGTATCTGGTAAAGTAAGCATTTGCATCATATATTCAAGGAAGAGTTCATGAAGACCATCGTCAACAATCCTAATCCATGTCTCAGCATTCTCACCATAGATTTTGGAGAAGGTGAACTCTACAAGTTTCATTTTGAACCTCGGATCCATAATTACAGCAATTGCTAAAACAAGGCAGCAGTTTTCCCAATACTTGTCAAACTTTTCATGTAAAGGTCTGATCAAGAAGCTGACAAAGGGATCCTCACTCATGGCTGCATGCATAAGTTCAATTTGAATTTGCGATACTTCTGGAAAGAATGCATTTGCAGAAGGGTAGGCTGGGGTAGTCACAATGTTGGCTGCATCAAACAAATACTTCAAGTAGGTGCATAGAGTTTCTACCTGCCTCCAATCCTCCATCGACAAAATTATCTTGTAATCCGGATCATATGTATCCAAGCAAGAAAATACTTCCCTCAATTCACAAGCAGCCACCAGCATATGATAAGTTGTGTCCCATTTGGTTTTGTCATCAATTAAAAGGTCCTTTGTGCTAGGAACTTGAAGTTGCTGCTTCAGCTGAATAAACTTTTCTTCATGGGATTCTGAAGTTTTCACATACTTAACACTTTCACGAATTTTTGTGATTGTTTCACACATTGCCCCTAGTGCATCTTGTGCAAGACGGCTAAGAACACGAGCATAGCAATTTCGTATCAATAACTGACTGTTGAGCATGTGTGGGTTCTTGACAGAAAGAAGCCCTTTAAGATTTCCAATTATGGTTTCATTCGAGAGGGACTGGTCAAGTGTGAGGGCAAACAGCCGGCCCTCCAGATTCCAGTGGGATAGGCAGGTCAAAATTGCTTGACTAAAGGTGTCACCTGAATCAGTAGATGGTACCATAACAACATTAAGGATTTGGCGATATGAATTCCAGTCACCATCAATGAAGTGTCCTGTTAAGAAAACATAGCCCAGGTTCTGATTTGAAGTCCACAAGTCCACTGTAAGGCTGATCCGTCCAGGAGTTCCACTGATAAGATTCAAAAGGCTTTGCTTCTCTCTAAGGTAAATAGCCACACATTCATCGTTAATAGTGTTCAAGCTTGCCATGTTGAACTGAGGTTGAAGAGTTCGAACAAAATTGATAAATCCTTGTTGTTCAACAATGTGAAGTGGATACTCATGCATAATGATCATCTTCGCAATCTCATGGTTGCAGCGGTCCTGATCAAAAGAAATGCTCCCATATCCAGAACTTGCTCTGTAGCGCCGTTTTGGTGCATCAGTAGCCCCAGTTTTGGAGCCTGGTGTACATGCAGTCAGCTGATTTTTCTGACGGCTGACTGGGCAGATTCCCAAGGCAATATGTCGTTTTAGGTGGCTTGTGCCTGCCAGCTTTGAACCAGTAATGTAGGCAAAAGATCTTTTGCACTGCTTACAGCAAGCCCTAGTACATCCAGCCCCAACAGTTTCGATTGTGAAGTGCTCCCAGACAATAGACTTCTTTCTCCTGCGCTTGTTCGGCTGAGTTTCTGAACTGAGTACCCCATTATAATCAGTTGGGGTTGTAGGAGCATCCATCTCTAAGTAAGCAGGAGAAGTACTGTAACAGAGAATAAACAGATGTCACAAGAACAACCCATTTGATCTACCAGTAAAAGAAGAAAGCAAGACAAATTCAGCATCAGATAACAAAAATTCAGAAAAGAAAATAATATAAAATTTCAGGACACACGTGTAAGAGGGATTGGGGCCAATCAGCTATGGCGATCCATCTCGGTAAGCTAGTGTGAGTGCAGGGCTTACTTCACAAGGCACACGTTACGGCTCCTCTTACAATTAACTTGTCACAATAAACACTAATACCTAACCACTTGCAATCCCAGTCTGACAATCCTAAACATAATATATCTTATTACAATCTAATCTAAAACATTTCCATTTTAACATGTCAACATTTCCTTCATTTAAACATGCCCAACACTAATCTGACTATGTGAGCTACACTGCCACAATTTTTTTATGACTCGAACTTAGGACCTAAACCTTTACCCACCCCTCCAATGCCACTTGAGCTAAAGCTCTTGGACCTACACTGCCACCATTTTGCTTTGAGGAACAGACATGGTGAGTTCCAGTAACCATTCTGTGTGACACTAGCAGTATTCAAAGTGAAGGATTGATCAGTAGCATTGTGATTGATCAGTAGAACAACCCATGAAAACGAATTAACATGAGCACACACCAACAATATGATAATCTTTTTGTTTTTTCTTTTCACAGCCCATGACAATTAACATGAGCATATCTCAACAAAATATGAAGCTTTTTTTTTTCTGTTCTTTTCTCTCCCTCCTATTTCGAATTGGGAATATTAAGCAAAGCCAAACCAACAATCAACCATAAAGTAACATCAGAACAAGTTCATTATAAATAAATAAAGTACACGTTTCATCTGCACCCTTACAATAGATACATAAAGAGGGTACCAATACAGATCTTTTTTCATATTACTAGGAACCAAAGTTTTCTCCACAGGCTGTTGGTAGACCAAGGATTTTACCCACATGAACCCAACTACATAGACATATGATCTAACAGAAGTCTAAAACATAGCATATCGACCTAGTGGCAGATAAATCTTACTCAGGTTCAACATAAAGATGCAAAATGCAAGAACTACAGAGAAATAGTCATTCCCATCATTCATCACCAAATGCAGGAACTACAGAGAAATAGTCCTTCCAATCATTCACAGCCTAAAAGCATGAGTGTCACAATTCCAAGTACATCATGGTAAGAATTTGTAGAGATACAACATGACTCATTCTTATTCTGCAGCTTCCACCAAACCACACTAAGCAACATGGCATGACAAGCAAATCCAATCGAGGACAACTTTTTAAATTGAATGATGAATTTCCACTATTTTATTAGTTGAATTATGAATCACTCTCATATGTAGACAAACTTACAAGTGAAATAGAATAAATAAAATTTTTTTTTTTTTAAACCTTGTTAAAGACAGAGCAGACATTATAGTGTAACCAAGACCAAGTAGTTATAACTTAAGCCTTTCAATTGCCCCCGGGCCATGCGTTTCATTATAGGCCATTAAAGAAAAAGGAAAAAAAAAAAGTGCCCACTGGCTACAGAGTACAGAGACTGACACACATGAAAGCAGATAACATGCATTTGTCATACTGAATGCCCAATTAGAAAACTTGTCCATCCTAAAAACTCAGCCCTGCTACACGTGACTTGTACCTTGCGCTGCAAGTACAAACTATTTATGCTAAATGCAATTGTACCTTGCACATTCTATACCATCAAAAAGTAGATTAAAAATGCATTCCGAGGATAGTTTAAAGTTCTTCGATCTTTTACGGCACATATTTACTTAAGACCAAAACAAAATAAAGAAAGTAATAGTTAATTACGCTTCAGCAGCAACCAAAACTTAAACTTAAACCCTAAAAACACAATTACTCACTCCGTAATTAAGCAACACATAAACACATACCTGCATTTGTTTATACATACATACGTACATACATGCATACATACAACCACAGAAGTTAAGCAATGATAAAGCCCTATAATTTGAAAATTTATTTTAAGAAAGAAAAAAAACTTCGAAAAAACCCCGAAAGCTTAATAATTCATCGACATTAAATGAAAACCCCAAAAGAAAATCCAAACATTCACAAGTATAAAAAAAAACATATTCAAGATCTAAATTTTTTAAAACGAAGGGGAAAACAAAAAGGAAAAAAAATTCTCACCGTCAATCGCAGCCCCGTGAATCCACAAACGGCCTCTACAACTCGAAATTTGAATATTATTTAATTCCGAATTCGGAAAAAGAAAAAATTTGAAAAATTGGGAGGTCGGAGAAGACGAAGTTGATGGGCTTGAGGTCGAAGGTTTTGAGCTTTTGGAGGAAAAACCCTAATGGACTAAAAAACTAGGGCTAGGGCTATGAACTCTTAGGCCTTTTTGCGTAGTTTGGGGATTCAAAGAACGAAAGGAGTCGGCTTTGTGGCTTTGGGGTCCATTTTATATAAATTTGAGTGATGGACCATTTGACCCATCCCTGTGGTCGTACACATAGAGCCCACCTTCGGTTCGATAGATCTCGACCGTTCGTTTCGTGGATCCCCAATCCGACTAGGAGTTTGGTTTTGCCGTGGGGGTTAAGAAACGGCTGGGTAAAGAAAGTTGTGGTTATGACCAACGGGGATTCGCCACGTGGTTTTACTGTATGTTCCTATTGGGTTATAGTTTAGTCAAAAGGTTAAAGTACGCCCAAACAAACCTCGCAGAAGGTTAAACTGTTAAAGTAACGTCCTTTTCTTTATTTTTGGTCGAAAAAAAGTACACCCCTTTATTTGTTATTTAATTTGCTAGGAAAAAACTGGAGACGTTGAAACATTTGAGATCTAATTTTAAATTTAATGGCAATTGTTGAGTAGTTATAAGATCTCATAATACATTAAACTCAAAAAAAAAAAAATCTTAAATTTAATTCTATAAGAATTTCTTTGGTTTGCAAAATTAAGTTCATCATAAATTAAGTCATATGTTTTTTTAAGAGTAAAGTCTCCTGTCTATTTTTCTTATTCATTTAGTATCAGGTTAAAATTTTAGTTATTAAAATTAGAGTATAGAGAAAAAGGAGTTCAATGTTAATAACTAAAATTTTAACCTAGTACCAAACGGGTAGGAAAAACAAGTAAGGGATCCTTTTCATTTGCTTAAGTGAGATTGAATGCAAAATTCTTATTCTTTATGTTTTGTAGTTATGAAAAAATAAAATAACTTTTTATTTTCAGTTACGTGTTTGGTTTGTATAAAAATAGAAAAAAAAAAATTGTTCAGGTTTTCAATTATACTATTTTATATTAAATAAATAACTATTTATATTTCAAGATAAAATTGATATTTAATTATTAATAGAGGTCTTAATGTTTTCTCATAAAAAAGGAAAAGTAAACCAAATTGGTTGCAGAGGGTTTCAATTTCCCTATTTTGAAATATCTTTTTCTCATTAAACAAAAATTCTTTTTTTAGATTGCATTTACCAAACATAGAAAAAAAAATTCTCATTCCAAAGCCTTAAATCCGCCAAGCACATAGGACCTAAATATTTTAAAGTTTTATTTTTTTAAGTAACATCATATTTATAAATTCATAAATTCATAAAACATCAAACAAAAACTGTGGGCTATCCCTGCCTTTTAAGTGTACTTCTACTTTTCTATAATTCTCGGTAAGAAATGTTTGAATTGCTTGAAAATTAAGCTACCTACACATGCTGAAAATATCTCGTATATGCATTAAAAATTAAATCAAATATTCATAAAATCTGTTTTCTCAAGCCCAAAAAAATTCTTAATAGTAAAAAAATTTTTCTTAATCTATAATCTAAATTAAACTCTTTGTCATGGATACCAATGCTTGTGGTACATACCCATCCCCATTATTTAAGTGAAATCTTAGGTTTAATGGAGTGGGTTTCATTAGGACAAGCCTAAGATTTCCATAACAGAGAAGTAGAGAACTAAGGCGTTTCTCTACCAAAGCCATTCCATCAATCAAAGAAAAGAGACCATTGAAGGTTAAAGAATAGAGTAAGTTGAATCAATATATATACTAATTAAATGCAAAATCCACATATATGCAGAACACAATTACAGATTGTCCTAGCTAGTAGCTAATTAATTAAGCACAGATAATTAAATAACAGATCGAAGTCCTGGGTTGTGCCATGTTCTCCCACAGCTTTCTTAAACTTCTTTCTATATATTTGCCACAGCAAGTTAGCAGAGGCAGAAGAAGTTCAAGAAAGCTGTGGAAAAGCATGACAGGACTTGCAGTGCAGTGCATATATAATCTCTTCTCCAATTTGTGATTCTTTGATATGATGATAGAGATGGCCTTCACTTGCAGGGACAGTCTCTCTTTTTGTTGTAATTTGAGTGTGTGATATACCAAAAAAAAAAAGTGTAGAAAGAGAGACTGTCCTTGCCAGTCAAGACTGGGTTGAGTGCATGTGTACTACGTACTATATATATACTCACATGCATAAGATATATATATATATATATATATATATATAATTAACCACATTTCTCAAATATTATAAATAAATAAAAAGAAGATCGAAGAAGAAAAAGCACAAAAGTACAGTAGCACACTTTTTTTGTGAGTAGTGTACTACCAGTAAGGGCAGATGTGTAGGTGAGACCGAGAGATAGGTGAAACGAATTGTGTTACATCCAAAAATACATGCATAACTAACTTTCTATTCCGTACTATGGATCAATATATATGGGGGGTTAAATTTGTACTTGGTTTCATTTCTTCTTTTTATGAGAAAGGACATTTCAACTACAACTTTAACTAGTATTGTGGAGAGAAAACTACTATTAGATCAGTTATTAGTTAATTTTCACAAACCTGTAATATTATATTAAACATATTTAAGTTTTTTCTATTTATTTTCATTTGGTTTTATAGAGCAAGGTATGTGTTGATAGAAAAATTTGTGCACCAAGTAATCTGACAACATATGTCAATAATTTAATTGTTACAAATGAGTCAAATTTAGAATAAACTCAGACTTGATTAAATGAAATACTAACTTGCACACATCATATAATCAAAAAATTTGGTGTTCATAGCCGTACTCATTTAGTATTCTCATTCTTAGACCAAGTCCATGCATGACCCACTTCTCGAAATGCAACTCTTTCAAATATGAAGCAATAGAAAAAGAAAAAAAAAGAGAGTCTAGCTAGCACTTGAAAGAGAGCAAGTATGCCATATAAATTTTTGAGTTAAGATTTTGAAGGAGAAATATACAATTTTTTATTTTATTTTTGAGAAGAGAGGACACTTTGGTTGAACACTATTTCCAATTTATTAAGAGAAAATTTTGTATAGAACAGTTCTATATATTTTATATGTCTGTCTCTTTTATCACGTGACTTATATGAAAAGTCATATGATGAGAGAAATAGACACAATAAACATATTATAAGACCATTTTATGGAAGTTTTTTTTCAATTCATTCCTATAAGAGGTGAAATCACAAAAAGGAAAAGAGACACCAAAAAAACAGAGAAAAGAGAAAGAAAAACTAGAGAATAGAGAGATAAAAAATAATTAAGAGATAAAATAATGACCGACAGAGCGAGAAAAAATTAAAATTCAAACATATAAAACCTTTCATAGCCTTTGACCAAGAGAAAGAAAAAAAAAAAAAAACACCTTTCACAGCCTTGAAAGGTGATGATTGAGTAAATTTCTCGACTGGTTGAAATTTGTCTCTTAAATTGTCATATTAATGCGTGGTGGTTTTTTTACGATTTGACAATACTTCTTGAAGTTAATGTGTTTGGTTGACCATTGCTTAATATGAACACATATATGATACGACTTGCTAAATATGAATAAAAATAAGTTGGATTAGTGCCAAACATGAATAACACAACTATGATAGAATAAATATGTTTAACTAATATTTAAATGAATAATTTTCTCATTTTTAATCTGCATGCATCGTCACTTGTATAATTATAGAGTTGTATTTTAAAAGTTTTGTTAGTAACATGATAAAAATACTTTCAAACCTAGAAAATATGGTTTAAAAATAAAAGAAATTATGTTTAAGTTTTTAGTTTATTGAGTTAATTAAATTAATAATTCATCAAGTATACGCCAATTATCACTTTAGTCATTTTTGTAAGTTATGTGACAATTTCCATCTAAAGCACTCATTTGTCATGCACGTGATTCATATTTCAGGGGTATTTTTGTGCTCACAGTACCCTACTCCTCTTACAACATCTCATTTATCCCTTACATATTCATCTCGCCCTTACCCATGCGTTGCTTTCTTATTTTTCTCAATAATTTTGTTAAAGGAGAAGTAGGATCCCCTTAAATATGGGTCACATGCGCAACACATGAATGTTTTAGATGAAAAATGTTACATAAGTTACAAAATAAACTAAAATGATACTCGTGCAATAAGTCATAATTCTATAATTTTAAAATGAAATTTATAAACCAAAGTGATACTCAACAATTCATAGATTATTACTATAATTAATTCTAGTTTACAAGCTATACGCATTAACTCACAAAAGATACGATTATAAATGAGTTAAGTTAGTATTAAATCATTCTACGCAATTAATTAAATGGACTATTTATAATTGACCGATATTCTATAAAAAAAAAAATCTATAATTGACCAATATTCAACGTGAACCAATACGAAATAACACAACACAATCACTACTCAACGAAGGTTCACGCTATACCGACCACCCTCTCATTTTTTTTTCCCCTTTTTGCAGAAATAACACAACACAATCACTACTCAACGAAGGTCCAGGCTATATCGACCACCCTCTTTTTTTCCCCTTTTTGCCCCTCCAGTAAAAAAAAAAATTTTTTCTCTCTTCCTCCTTCCCTCACCAGACCACCCACCCCATCTAGACGCCTGTGCGACCCCACTCAGCCGTCGTGCCACCCCACCCCACCCAACCCAGCCACTGGCGCGACCCCACTACATCTTCGCCTGTTTAGAAACTTTTCAACACTGGTGTGCTGAAATTTTGGTGATTATTCGGCACTCTATTGTCGAACGTAGGCAGTATGTTCAGTAAGCAACCACCGAATAAAGGTATTCTACTGAACATATTACTTATATTCAATCATAAGCTGCCAAACTTTTTTGTATTTTTCGACAACATACTACCGAATGGGTTTGGAGAGAGCTGGTGGCTGGGGTGGGGTCGCGCGATAGTTGGGTTGGGTGGGGGTGGGGTCGCGCGGTGGCTAGGTTGGGTAGAGATGAGGTCGCACAAAGAGAGAGAGAGAGAGTGGGTGGGTCACGCCAAAGGCAGGGTTGGGTGGTTGGGGTGGCGCGGCAGCTGAATGGGGCTGCGCTGACATCTGGGTGAGGGTGGGTGGTCTGGTGAGAGAGGGAGGAAGAGATAGTTTTTTTTTTTTTACTAGAGGGGCAAAAAGGAAAAAAAAGAAAAAAATGAGAGGGTGATCAATTTAGCAACAAAGGGTGGTCGGTATAGCCTGGGCCCTCAACGAATTGCCACGGCTTTACAAAGTGGGTTATATATAACCAAAGTTGAAAATGGGCCTCCCTGCCCTTTTAATTTCGTTTGATGGCCCAAAATCAAATCAAATTGCTGTTACAAACAACCAACCAACCATCAACCTTCACACTAGTAGCGGTAAAAACACCAACGACAGTCCCGACACAACGAACCGAAAAATGAATCTGTACGCGCACGACCTCTCTCTCATGGACTTCAACTTCAACTTCTCCGATCCCATTTCCGATCCCTTCACTGCCCCTCATGATGACAAGGACAACAACGACGACGACGACGATGCTACTGATGCCAGAGCCGGCAATTATAGCAATAAAAGAAACAAAAGCAAGCGCGTGGAGCGCAGTCGCAGCCCTCCCAAGTACCGCCACGACGGCACTTCACCTCTCCCTATGGGCATGGATTGGAGCCCTCCTCCTCGGAAATGGGTACTCCATCTTTTCGCTTTTTGATCGCGTTTTTATTTATTTTTTATTTTCATTATGATATGTTTTTTTGTTTACTTATGGTTTTTTGGACACCCATTTGTGAAGTTTCAATTTTGTTTTTGAGTGAATCGTCTGGTTTGGCTTGGAATTTACAACTTGTTGATATTTTTGGTTTAATTATATTAAACGTTGAAATTTGATGATGTTTTTTATTAATCTATAGTTCTTGATTTTGAACTTAGTGTGACTCAAGAGGTGATCATGCGCTATAGTCTATGTTTTTAGATAATTAGCAATCAGATTTTCTAATTTTGTTTTAGCTATGAAGCTATAAAGAGGACATGTGGTACTTAGAAGAGTAACAGCATTAGATTATTTGTTTATAGAACTAGTGGTGTCCAACTGCAAAGGTCTGCCTGCGCATCTGAAAGCCCCACGAGCATTAACTAGCACACATGCAATGAGTATGTTGTCGATTTTTTGTGGAAGTGTTAATGATATGACATGGTTTTTTATTTGAGATAGAAGCTTAGGAGGAGAAGTTTTGGGGGGTAGAGGAAAGTTAAAGGATAATCAAAAGACTTTTAGGAGGGATAAGCTGGAAAGGATAAGGGGGAACTTATAAATCCATGCATTAATTATGGAAAGTATCTACCATCTAGTGAGGGGGAAAGAATAAGGAATTGTTAAATGGTTGCAGATGTTTGTAAATGTGTGCATAAGAGAAAGAAAGGGGCAGAGGATCAGCGTACAATTCGTTAATTATTTCTGGGCGTGGGGCAAGGAGAGGGAGGGAAAGAAATCCCCTGGAGAATAGAAGACAGTGAAGGAAAGTCATGTGTTGGGATGTCGTATAATCTATGCACATTTTAACACTGTAAAATGGGGTTCTGCAACAAAAAATGTTGCAGGAATCTTATAGGTGGATTTTAGGTTGCATCTGAAATTCAAGATTTTGGAGATCTCCTAGAAATGATGTTGTTCCATTATGGTTTACCGACAGAGAGATTCATTATTCATAGGCCTAAGTTACAATAGAGGTGAAATTAACATATATATATATGTGAGTATATTTATTTTCATTCTCATGACCTAAGTTACAATAGGCATTTTAGTGCATTTAATTTTAGATTATTTTCATTACCAGTGAAAAAAAGCACGTTTAACTGTAGGTTTTTCAGTCATATGCTTGGATGCTGAAGGTCCAAGTTTAAACAGAGTGGATTGCTGGAGTATATTTCCACCCAACATGACTAGGAATGGTGGTGTAATATTGTTTTTAGGTTGTTGTCTACTTGGTAATTACTATAGTTCAATTTTTTCTCCATCACTACACAAATATGCCTATTGGTATCTTCTAATGGAATTGTTAAATATGGTGAATGATTTGTATCTGTTTGATTATGTAATGTTGAATGGTAATTGAAAAAATTTAGGACACACCTGGCCCCCATCCCAACACAATATGTCCGAAATCTTTTGGCGGTTAGCTGAGACCAGTGCTTCAACTATGTAGTTACAGACTTACAGTGAAATATTTCACTGACCTGAATAGAAGACTGTATTTTAATCAGTTTTGTCAGAATTTGACATATTTGGCTTTGCAGGCACAAGATTGTGCATGATTCTGTTTGTTTTTATTTTTATTTTTTATAATAATATATTTTGGGTTTTGAATGAAGGATGGACGGGACTCCATTTGGCCACATAACCCTCATACAGGATGGAGTTATTGCGTCACAGTTCCTTCTTGGATTTTCCTGCCCAAATCAAGAAGTTCAGATCCTGTGGTGGTATATTTATAATTTTGTTTTTTAAGTTTTTAGTTTCTAAATATAGACATGGTTTCTTTTTTCGATTGTGACAAAATTATCTAGATTCTAGTATATGTGCATGTCTGGTACATTTTTATTTTTTTAAAAATCTTTCTACCCCTTAGATGCTATTGTAAGGTTGGATAAATTTACCCTCTTCCAAGTTGGTTATATGTGCACTATTTTCTGATAAATTTTTACCTGTTTTATTTAATTTCTGTTTTAACATTTATAGAGAACAGTTTTATAGGATTCAAGTTGGCATACAATCACCGGAAGGAATCACCACTACTCGAGGGATTTTAAGAAGATTTAGCGATTTTTTGAAGCTATATGCTGAAGTAAGTGACATTTCTTTTTATGGGAAGTCTAATGTAAGTAACTTTTGTTTTTAGATAAGTTTAAAGTAAGAGACAAGTTGTGTGTATTGTCCATAAATATATGGAGTGCAAATGTACAACTTAAAAGAAACATTGAAAATAATAATAATTTATTAACAATTCAGGTCAAAGGATCACTAGACATATCATTTTTTATCTTTAGGATCAGTGATGCAAGATGATGGGAAAATAGATGATTAGGTAATACAGATAATTGAAACAAGTTAGGAAAAATGGAGACAAGGTATTGGTATCTTATGTGCTAAAAGAATACTAAACAGATTAAAAAAGTAGTTCTATTGAATTAGGGTAATTTTTTTTTTACTCGCAACAATATGTTGGGGACTAAAGAAAGTGAAAGAGCGACGCATCTATGAAGTGAAGTGAGAATGTTAAGTTGGAAGGCATGAGGGAATAAAAATAACAATTAAAAATCAATGCATTAGAGAAATTTCTGAAGTGGCACCTATTAGTGATAAGATAGGAGAAATGAGGCTTAGATGGTACAGATATATACATGTAGACCACTAGATGCCTTATAAGTTTTAGCCAAAGGAAAACTAGTTAAAGGTGATGGTAAATGACCAAAGGCCAACCAAGACCCAGACTAACATTGAAAGAAATACAAATAGATTAAAGATCTAAAAAAGTTAGGAGATATTGCACAGAAAGGAGAAGAATGGAAGATTATGTGGTTGATCCTGTATAACTAGGACAAGGGTAAGGATGATGATGAGGATGATGACCTTCAAATGTGTCAATTTCTTATCTAATATTGATATTTCACTTTCCTATTCTATGTATCCATGTTTGACTTTCATTATCCTTTGCTTATTTAAACGTTCTATATATAGCTAACTAAAATGGTAACATTTTAAGTCCTTTCCTTACATATATACTGTTGCAATGAACACTAGGTCAAATACATATCAGCAAGCCATATTCATTTTTGGTCCCAGTTAGCTATCCATACTTGACCTAAGGGTTGAGATTCTGTTACATAAGTTAGCTTCTTACTAATCACCACCCACACACACACACACATGTTGTATGTATGTGCCTTTTGTGTCTCCATTTATTATAGATTTGAGTAATTTCAAACTTTTTGTGGATTGTTGAGCAATCTCATTTGACATTGTCTGCTGTAGCTTAAAAAGGCATTCCCCATGAAAGATCTGCCTCCAGCTCCTCCAAAGGGGTTTTTGAGAAAGAAAAGTCGGACACTATTGGAAGAGGTGGGTTACATCTTTCTCTTTCTCTCTTTCTTTTGGTCTAAAGTAATGGTAAGCTTTTCTTACCTTTATGATTTTATTTTATTTTCGAATTCAGAATTAAATGTAATTTAATCTCTACTTGCTGAGATACATTTTTAATTTTTTATAGCAATACCTCATGTCAAAATTGTTGATTGGAACATAGATTTTCATTCTCTTTATTGATAGTTGCAGAGGACACTTATAGAAGTGATAGTTACAGAGGTTTTTTGGGAGTTAGGCAGGTTTTCCACAGTACATTAAAAACGAATTCTTGAAATCTTTATGGCTTTGGCTTTTTTTTCCCCAGTCTTAAGAGTACTCAAGCAGCTTAACTGTGCTGTAAGGATATTTGAAATCAGCTTCTTATTTTGTGGTACTGAAAGCGTAGCCTATAATTCTCTACTCTCTATATTACTAAATGTTAGAAAAAAGAAAAAAGAAAAAAAAAAAAAAAGGAGTTCTATTTTGGGAGTGCACTATTGTGATATAGCTTTTCAAATTAGAGGCCTGTGTATCTTAAGACTTGAATATGTTATATGTCTACTGAAGCTCATGAGCATTTGTGATGATCTCTTTATATGCATGAATGCAGACAAAATTTTGAGGATGGATATGTGTGTGTGTGTGTGTGATATGCATATATTAAATATATATAGGTCAGAATGAAATAAATTGACCTAGATTTAGCTTTCAAATTATTGGTGTCTCTTATTTTAAAAAATGCTTTCATTCTGTCTGTTTGATTTATCTGTATGTTTCAGTGCAAATTGGAGGAAATTTTTTATCATTAAAATGCTTTGATGACATCAAATAGTGTTCATTCTCTTATTCTCAAATTGGTTAGTTTGTTGCAGCGAAGGTGCTCTTTGGAGGATTGGATAGAAAAGTTATTGTCGGACATTGATTTATCAAGAAGCGTGTTGGTTGCAACCTTTCTTGAGCTTGAAGCCGCTGCGAGGTCTTGTAGGTGTATCCTTGATGCATCTTAGAAATAAAATTCTATCATGTATTTTCTTTTTTTATGAATATGTCCACCTGCTTATTATTAGTTTTTGGTTCTCATGCTTTCAGCATTCCATGAAGTGAATCAGCAAATTTCAGATATAAACTCTTCGACTAGTGGCACAGCTCCATCATTTCTACTACCAGCTCACTCAGATCTTTCTGTGCTTGCTGCTAGTTCATCTATCACATCGGATTATGGTAATGATACTCCATATGATGTATCTGAGCTTGGAACACCCAAGCATGGAGATGACAGCCGTACTAATCTTGGCATGGAGCGTTCAACATCTGAACAGGACTTAGTTGATTCAATGGAAACATCTGTTAAGTTTGGTCTATTTAACCGGAACTTTATTCAGGAAAGCCTAGAAAGGCTCTCCAGGCGCAAAATTCCTGGCAGAAGTTATGCCAGTAGTACAGACAGGGACCGAGTAAGTGAGAATACCTCTGATGCCAAACCTCTTCGCATGGATGGAACAGAGTTCTTTTCAGAAGTAGAGGACTACAAGCTATATGGTCATGCTCGAAGGCTGTCGACAGAGAGTCTTGCAAGTGACATGAGTTCTGTGAGAATTAGTGAAGCATCTAACTTGGGGGTCGCCAATTTACTTGGTGATGGCTCCCTTGATCTTCCTGAAAGTTCTGATGCTCCTAGAACTGCAGATACTCTTGTGAACTCAGATTTAAGGTTTTCAAGGGATTTACTAGTTGCTCTTCCATGTGATGAGCGACTTAAATTAAACAGGGTTCTAATTACATTGCAGCAGAGACTAGCCACAGCAAAAACTGACATTGAGGATCTTATTGCAAGATTGAATCAAGAAGTTGCTGTGAGACAATTCCTCACAACAAAGGTATAATCTATAACAGTTAATATGTTTTAGTCTCTAATATGGTACTGATTGACTGCTTTAACCAAGTCTGCTTCTATTCCCAGCCATTTGGTGCTCTATATTTACATACAAAGGAATAAGCGTCGACTTAGTCTGCATTTTTATGTTTTCATTTAGGATTGACCTATCTTGGTGAATTTTGGAATGGTTTCAAAATCATACTTTAACCCTATAGCTTGGCTGTAAGTTTCATAAAATTGTTGCTTAATGGGAATTTTCTCTTTTAGGTCAAAGATCTGGAAGTGGAACTTGAAACTACCAGACAGAATTGTAAAGAAAACATGCAGCAGGCGGTTTTAACTGAAAAAGACAGATTTACCCAAATGCAGTGGGATATGGAGGAATTCCGAAGGAAGTGCTTGGACTTGGAATTACAATTAAAATCTGAGCAGGTTTGCTCTTTCTACTACAATTTATTTATCTATCCTTGTCATTCAATATTGTGGGCCTTCTGTGGATGATGATCAAGAATATTCCAGGACGCAAAGGCACATTCAGAGTCAACAAAAATATCTATTCTTCAGGAGAATGATATGTTGCTACAGGAGTTGGATGTCTCGAGGCAGCAACTTGTGAACTTACAGAAATATCATGAAGAGTTTGAGGTGAAATCAAAGACAGATGTAAAGCTACTTGTTAAAGAGGTCAAATCTCTTCGTAATTCACAATCAGAATTAAAGCAGGAACTCAGTCGATTGATGAAAGAAAAATTGGAAGTCGAGGTAATGTCTCTGCTTCATTTGATTTTTGTAATGGGTTACTAATATAAGTATTGTCATCATTTTCTTTTGAGACCCAAAGTTCTGAAAATTTTAATCATATATTTGGTAAACCGTTAGGGTTCCTCATCGAATGTATTAAATTACTATGAAGGATAGTTTTCTTAGACTAGTAGACATCCAACTGAATGGGTTTCGCCAAAGAACAAGACTCCACTTATCAGAATAAAGGAAATAAAAATAAATAAATAATGACACTGAGACTACACATGAAAAGACTACCAATTCTTTTGGCCTTCCAATAATAGGAGATAAGGATGGCAAGTAGAAATTTAGTGTTTTTGCTCTGCTTTGGTCCCATTTAATCAAAATTCTGTATATCTTCTAAGCTTCTGAGTTTTCTCAGTTTTGAGTTAAATAATGCCTTTTCTTTAAGGGAAAATACAATTTTAAACCGACCAGATATGTTGTTCCATGTTTATCTTTCAGAGGATTCTTCAAAAGGAAAAGCGAAGAATAGAGTGTGCAAATACTGCTAATGCAAAGTTGCTGCATGAATGTGAAATTCTTCGCAATCGGCTTCAAGAATGTAGTGTTAATTTCCTCGTTGAAGAGGAAGATAAACTCATTTTGGATACTTCATCACCATCTGATGCTATAGATCTACTGACAACCTCTGACAATCGAATTGGTCTCCTTCTTGCAGAGGTATGTTTGCGCCTTTATTTGGCCTCCTCTTTGTCTTTTAGTCCTTTTAGTGACCCATTTTATTAGACTGCAATCTGGTTCATGAAAGTATACTTCTAAGGTTAAGGTACTTAATAGATATTAAAGCCTTACGTAGAGACTTGGTATTCGATCTCATCTATTTTGGTTTGAGGTTTACAATGAGGGGGAGGGCCATCCAACAGTCTGCAGGTCCAGACTTTGGACTACCTAAAAAAAGTGGATTTTTTTTTTTTTTGCTAGAAATTGCAATTTGTGTACATACCCATAGCAGCCAAGTGCACAGCAGGCCTTTCGGATTTGGAGATAAGGGCATTCATTATATGTGGACTAAGAATATATGTTATTTTTTCATGGCTTATTATCAGTTTTGCCCCCTAACAAATAATTCAAATTCCTATTTGCCTCCCCTCTTTTTTATTGTCTCAATTTACCCCCTGAATTTACAAATGTGTTTTAATGTGCCACTTCATCGACATTCCGCCATAACTTTCTGTCAAATTTGCTGACGTGGCAGAGATATTTTTGTCTTTTTGTTCTACTTCGCCTACTTAGATTAAAAAATTAATTAAATTTGCTTATAATATTGGTGCGTCCATATCATAATATATTTTGGTATGGTCATGAAAATGGAACAGGCCCAGCTCCTCGCACAGGACGTGGAAAATGCTGTTATGGCAGTGGATGAAACTCACAGCAACAATGGTGGTGATAGGACGGCTGATGATGAGTTGAGGAAGATGCTGACAGATCAGTTTGTTGACAATGCCAGATTAAGGATGCAGGTCAACTCAGTAATCCGTTGTGCTTTGAGCACAAGTATAAAAGCTGAAAATGATGATGATGATGAAGAAGGAGATACACATTTAAGGAAAACTGTTCTAAGCAAATTCTTGGAAAGATGACATGTGAGTAATATTTTCTAGATCAAAATACTAGATGTATCCAAGTTTTCCATATCCTTATATATACAGGTAGGTGGCAATACACATTGTAGTTCTATATGTGAAATAGCTGCCTGAGAAGCATCCCTTGTATCATATTATTTATTGAAAGAAAATTTTAAGAAGCATGCGAAGACCCACTTGGCCAATTCTTTGCTTCAATTGTCTTGTACAACATTTGCTTCAAACTCTCCTCCCCTTCCTTCTCCCTTCTCTCTGTGTTTCTTCTTCTTGCTGACAGCACAATGGTTGTAATATCAACTGAACAATGTTTGTAGACGTGTGGTAGAACGAGTCAAGATGACAGCAAAAGAAAATAAATAATTTCATTAGAATGATTTAGCTTCTGACGGGCACTTTTTGGACGAGGATAAGAGAGTTTTGAATTCAATTGTTTGAGGTTTGCTATAGTTATGTGACTATAATTGTAATAAGTTGGCACATGCTCTTGCCAGTTTTGTTTTACCTTGTGCAAATCTAGTTAGTTGGGTGAGGGTAGTTCTTGTATGGCTTCCACAGCATCTTCATTTTAAATGTAACTCTGTTTAGTTTTATTCAATAAAGTATTTTTATAAAAAATAATAAAATAATAATAACAACCTTTTTCATTAAAAAATACCATTATACCCTCGTTCCAACCCGGCTTGACCTTTGCAAAATGAATTAGCTTTTTAATTTAAATCTAAATTGTCTATTTATTTGATAACAATAATATAACTAAATGATTTTTCATTAGGTTAAATTTTTACAAAAATAAATTTTAATAGATGATCTAAAAAAATAAACTGTTTTGATTCTTGTGTTAGCTAGATGAGTTTGTTAGAGCTTGTTATGACAAGTGTATGACGGTTGTACGCACTAATTATATTGTGAGGGTCTATTAGAGTTGTATAGTCTATAGTAGTAATATAAAAAGGAAAGCCATGTAAGAGCATCTCCAAAAAACTCTAGCAAAATCACTCTTCAAATTCACATTTGATGACCTATATGGCAATTTGAAGAGTGGTATTTGCTACTTGAATTTTTTACTCTCCAAAAGACT